>JAOTQJ010000002.1:19638329-19651005 GCA_025642045.1 Solanum sejunctum
TAATATATGATAAAGAATAAAATATAATTACTAATGGGATGAATGATCTCCTTATAAGATTTAGACAATCTTCCTTTCTTTGAGCTAGCTTTTGGGGTATGAGTAGGCCTAAAACCTTCTTCAACAGTTACTAATATATGATAAATAATAAAATATAATTACTAATGGGATGAATGATCTCCTTATAAGATTTAGACAATCCTCCTTTGTTTGAGCTAGCTTTTGGGGTATGAGTTAGGCCTAAAACCTTCTTTAACAGTTACTAATATATTATAAAGAATAAAATATAATTACTAAATAATAAGTACAGATAAAATCAGAAGAAAATATTAAGATAACAATGTAAATACACCAAATCAATCATCATATTTTTTATTATTATCTAACAATAATTTTAAACAATACAATATAATAAAATTTAAATAATAATTAAAATAAATATATTATTTAAACTAGCAATACGATACAACCGATATCAACATCTAAGTAAGTGATACTTGTTCAACTTATTTGTCATTAATATGTTTGTCCTTATACTCTAAAAAAACAGATCATATTTCCCCTCGTACTCTCAAGGGTCATATTTACCCTTATGACATTAAATTTGCATGTCCTCGATATATTTGTCCCAAATCATATTTTTTCTTGTACTCTTAAAAAAGTTATACTTATTCATATTGCGTTAAATCATCATATTACCTTAATTTTTTTTAAAAAAAATCTGGATCCTTCTAAAAAATTATCTTTTTTAGTTAATTCCCTAACTTATTTAATAAATGGGTGAACATATTTTTTCTCCATAAATAAATTAATAGATTTAATTAATTGAGAAAAATATGTCCTATAATTCATATAGGAAAATTAAGGTGTAAAATACAAATTTAATGTTAAAGGGATAAATATGACCTTTCTGAGAGTACACGGCCAAATATGATCTTTTTTAGAGTACAATGATAAACATATCGATGAGATGAGGATTTAACGTCTTGAGGGTAAGTATGACTCTTTTTGAAAGTATAAAAATAAATATGATCCTAAAAGGGAAAAAATATTGAAAAAGTAGAAAGAGGGCTAAATATGATCCCTTGTCGAAAGTAAAATGTATCTCTAATAAAAGCATTTTTTAACAAGTGTACGAAGTCAACTTAAGTTAAGTAATATGAAAGAAATAAAATATTACTTTTAAATCATATTTTTTAAATATAAAATAGATAAAAATTTATAACGTGTATTTTTAATAGTGTTTAAAGAATTGATTTTATTTAAATTTTAATTTTTTTAATATATAAATACATACATATACTGAAACAGTCTCTCTACTTCTATGAGGTAGTGGTAAGGACTGCGTACAATCTATCCTCCCCAGACCCCACTTATGAAATTTTACTGGATATGTTATTGTTATTGTTGTTATAAATACATACATATACTACGTGTTCTTCCTTTTTATAAGCCTTGGTGAGTTGATGTGACGAGTTGCCTAATATTTATGTTGCAGGAGAGAACACACTTAAAAAAATAATTAGAAAACTACACATAATGGATTCACTAGGCAAAGTATTTATCAAGATTGAACTCAACCAAGCATATTTACACTGATTGGATTACTACTTCTTCATTTTGAGAACATCAGAGTATATACATACTTTGATGTTATTAATATATTTTGATGCTATCAAACAGTAATTAAGTAATCTTTTAACTGAAACATTGTTTATTCCTTCTTTATCTCATTAGAGTATATGTATACTCTAATAATATGTATCAAGGAGTAAATGAGTAATATTTTGTTTGAACCATTGGTTCTTCATCTTTGATATCGAATATATTTGTATACTCTTATAGTATCAAACCGTAATTGAGCAATATCTTCATTGAAGAACAACTTATTCCTTGTATTGAAGAATAACTGAATAATATTTTCACTAAGCACTGTTCCTTTCTTTCTAACAGTATCAAGTAATAATTTAATATTATTCTTCTTTGATGCCATCAGAGTAGATTACACTCTGATGGCATCTAATATGCAACTACTTAAAAAACGTGAGTGGTGGTGGTGGTGGTGGTGGCGAGGTAAGAGTGTAAGGGAGTTGTTGTTTTTAAATGATTTTCTTCGTGCGGTACAAGTGTTCTTTTCCAAATGAATTTAGGTGTATAAAAGTTTACTTGAACACATTACCAATGACAATCAATATCATTGCCATTTGGGCTCACATATGTGGGCTTTTTACTGGACCGGGCCTTATAGTATAATTGCCACCGAAAGGCCCAAGTATGATGGGCCGACTCATGGGCTTCACTTTCTTGCTATTAAATACTAAACAAATGCAACTTATTTTAAATAAAAATTACAGAAATACACAACTTATATTTACATATTTCATATACTCCCGACAATTTTTACAAAATTACAAAAATTTCTTAAATGATACAAAACTGGACACTTATTGATACTTATTACAATCCCTATCTCTCCATGTATCATTGTTAAAATCTCTTAATGCTCCACTTTTTCGACATTTATCACTGGTTTTGTTTTTTGTAACAAAAAGAAGAAATTTTTGGTAATTTTGATATTAGTTAGAATTTACTCCAATAAGTATGGAATTTATGTAAAATGCCCTTATTTTAATTAGCATTTCAAATTTTAAAATTGTTTTATGTTCTATGCTTATTTCAAAAAAGAACATGAAATAGAAAATGAAAAAATAGCGAAAATAATCTAAGTACACATATTATTATAACATAATTTCAAAAATTTTCTATCATTTAAAAAAATTTCAAAACTTCCCTCTGGGATATATCACTCTCCTCTCGCTAATACATTCCTTATCCCTCGCTCGCATAAGGACAAAATCGTTTTCATGACAAATTTATTTTTATAAATAACTTTCAAGAATGTTTTCTCTCCGATCGTTTATGATTATAAATATTGATTAATACTAATTATAATCAGATCTATTTTCATCATTCTCGGATGGAGCGAAAGATTTACTATTTTTTGGCTTTGGAATATGATGGAATAAAGCAAAATGACTTTTTAATTATCTGCGCTTCTTTCAATTGTGAAGTAGCAGTTAGTCAATGCAACTTTCGACGATCATTATGGGTCATCCGAAAATAGTCGCGCTATATTTTTAAATATAGAGATCAGACTGCATATATCCGATCCTTCATTACTCTGCAATGAACGAAAATATTTGAGGAATTGAAGTAGTGTTATTGTTGTATAATTAGATCTAAGTTGATCGACTTATTATATAGTGGAAAAACACTTTATGAGTTGTGTTGATATCTTTTTTGTGATATATTTATGGGCAGCAGACACTTAATGATGGGAAATCTTTTCTTTTTATGGCACTAACTTGTCTTAAAGTTTTCACTAATATAAAAATTATATGCAAAGTGATTACTTTATACTAGGTAAGGAAGAGGGAAAAGGCTAAATGATATTCTATTTAACACCAAAATAGAAATAGCGTGTGAAAATTATTCAATTAATATCACTTTGTTATATTGCGGAGACTGTTTGCTTTTAGTTCTATATTTATATCGAATTCTTTTAAAATATATTATTTTAAAAAAATTATTACACATCTATAATTATTTTTAAAGAGTTTGAACAATATATCTCCTCAGTATATTGTGCTCTGTCATATTTTCCCATGTTCTTTTTACCAATACATTTAGTAATGGGATGTTCTCACTTGTATTGTCTTTATTTTTGTAGTATATTGCTTTTGCTCTTTTTTTTTTTTTTATCTTTTTGAGTTATTATTTATTTTGTTTAGATTATTGCATTATTTTTATAGTTATTGTTATCATTAGTTAATTGCTATATTTTCTTCATAATTATTTTTCTTTTTGCACCTACTTTAATTTATATTCGTAGTAGTGGTCCTTTGAAAACAACCTTACACCTCAATGAGGTAAAGATATTATCAGGGCCATTTCAAGAAAATTTAGGATCTATGGCCAATTTTATTTTTATTTTTAAAAAACGCTTAAATGTTTTCATAATTGATGTATATATATTGAATAACAATAATATATATAGTTCTAAAGGTGTGATCTGAGGAGGTAGGATATATGCAGATTAAAAAACGCTTAAATGTTTTCATAGTTGATGTATATATATTGAATAACAATAATATATATAGTCCTAAAGGTGTGATCTGAGGAGGTAGGATATATGCAGATTTTATGACGTAAGATTGTAAGCGATGCAATTTTATTCAATAAATAATTATAATAATATAAAGTAAAAATAGTAAAACCAAATTCAAGAATCTGAGAAATTAATACAGTGATATCAAAATAATATTGTACTGAATTTGATAAATCAATATAATGATATTGAAATAGCTAGCGTGGACTTATTATAGTGCTTGAAATTCGACGAAAAAACTGAAAAGTAATTTAATATTTTTTATAAATAAATAACAATAAATTTTGTATAATATAAAAATTTTGACTATTTGAAGGACATTCGACATTCAATACTAAGAGATTAGAAAGAGTGAAAGGAGAATGAAGATAAATATAGAAAGATAATATTAACTCTATCTATCTTTACTTATCTATTATATTATTTTGAGATATTCAATAATATTTTTTTATTTTATAAAATTAAGAGATATAGTTTTACACTCAATTCCTAATTTACTCTTATTATTAATTATATTTATTTTTCTACTATATTTTTCAAGATATTATATTTATTATATTCAAAGAATGAATATTTACTAATTTTTAATTTTCATGTTAAGTTAATACAAAATAAATAAAAAAAATATATACTCATATAATAATTCTAAACTCATATAAATAATTTTATATTTTATTGTGAGATTATTTTACTGTTTTTTTACCTCAATATATTATGGTGGTTGTTGTGATATTCCCCCAATGGCTCTTTTTTGCTTTGTTTTCAGTGCTTGCATTAATTTATTTCTCTTTTTCCCATAGGAGGTAGAAGTAGCTGTGTTGTGATAGGTACTGTCTCCATCTTAATTCAACAAAAAGGTCAGTAATTCAGAACAAGACAATTCAATTACTCCAAAATCAGTCAGCTTTTCTTTATTTTAAATCTTTCTCCATGACCTGTCTTTCATGTGCTCTTCCACATGCACTCTCTCTCCAAATTCTATACAAAAAAATAAAATTTTAAAAACTATAAACTGTCACACATCAAGATATTATCATAAATATTTAAATAAAGGGAATGCATTTTCTTCGTTTTAGAATGAATGGACATATTTACGAGCAACAACAATAATATATTTCGTGAAATTTTATAGGTGAAATTTTAGAAAGAGTAACATATATATAAATTTTATCATTATCTCATAAAGACAAAAATAATATATATATAAGCAAATTTCATAAATGACAAACGTATACATCCTAATTATGCTCTATACATATAATTTGAGTAATTACATTTTGTAAACATAGTTATAACAATATTTCTATAATTCGCACACTATTTTTGTACATCTGTATAATTCACAGTTTTTGTGTAGCATTTGTATATTTTGATATATAACTCGTGTACAATATTTGTATAATTTGTCATATAATTCACAGTATTTATATATTTTGATATACAATTTGATTTCGTGCAACTTTTGTATAATTGCGCATAAATTGTATAAATTATACAAAACTCAAAATATAATTACAATTAGATATTTGTCATGAGCCGTAATTAATTCAAACTATAATTATGTTAACTAATTAATTATTATATGCTTACTTATCCGCATAAGTTTTCCTATTTTGCATTTCTTTTTACACTATCCTTTCAAACAATATTGTTTTCTTCGTCTCATTTTATGTGATACTTTTTAACTTAATATGGTATTATTTTTTTTCAAACTTATGATCTAAAATAATTTTAAAATATTTATATAGTTGAAATTCATTAAATTATATCTAATTATAGTAAGTTGACATTCTTTCGGATCAAATTAAAAAGAAAAGGATAGGAAAAAGTAGTTACAACCTAATTCTTTCTTTTGTTTTTACTTTAATCAACTAATATTCCCTTGTAGGTAATTTTTTTAACTCATGTTTTATTTTTACTTTATTTTATTTTTTAATAGAGACCTAATTCTCACACTTTTTCAACAACTATATGATAGTGAGTTTATACATAGAAGCTTTTGATCATTGAGAAATCAAGTGTCTCTGCAGCTTTTTTATTCATATATATATATATATATATATATTTATCAATCCCTCTTCATTGAATAATAATTATGAACATATTATTATTCATATATTCAAAGGAAATATGAAGTGTTTGGAATGAAGACTGATCCAAGATCCTTCCAATTTTATTTTGTTTTGTCACTTCATTTTTGATCTGCTTTGATATGTTTTTTCTTGAGTCGAAGGTCTATTAGAAATAAAATTTCTATCTTTCATCTTGAGAGTAAGATCTACGTAAATTCTACCAGCGTCTGCAAGCCTCATTTATGAAATTATATTGAGTATGTTATTATTGTCAGCTTCATTTCTATAATATCCTTCTATTTTGTGCTTTTTAAAATAATTCTTTACCCCTTTCTTTTTTTTTTTTTGGTTGATTTGGTTCTTGATTTTTTTTTATTTTGTGTGTTCTTCAATATCTACTCTCTTTTTGGTACATATTTTTGTTGTTGTTTTACAATTCTTTTTTGATCTATTTTGATACGATTTTCCTCGAGTCAACATACTCTCTACCTTTTCACATTAATAGTAAGGTCTGCGTAAATTTTACCATGTTATTATTGTCAGCTTTATTTTTATAACATCCTTCTATTTTTTTATTTATTATTCTTACCCCTTTCTTTTGTTTATGTAGTTGGTTTGATTTTTGATCTTTTTTGTGTGTGTGTTCTAGTTGTTTGGTTTCATATCTGGTATTTTTTGCTTTTGAAATGATATTTTTGAGCTGAGTGTCTTTTGAAAGTAGTCTCTTTATCTATATAAGGTAGTGATAAGTTCTGCATATATTTTACACTCTTTAGATCCTACTTGTGGGATTTTCTTGAATTTTTTTTTTTGTGTCTGTTCTTCAACATACCCATTTTTGGTACACATTTTTCTGTTTTGGCTGAAAACATTTCATTTAATTTAGTGAGACAAATATATAATTAATGGAGTGATCTCGGACCAGGCTTCATTCCTCACACTCATTTTCCATCCATTCAAACAAATAGCTCCTTGTAAATCAAGATAAGTACTTTAATTAATATCTTTAGTTATGTTAATTACTAGCACTAATTATTATTGTTTTTGTTTTTATAAGTCAGTTAAATCTATAGTATTTGGTTTTGCAGATATAAAATTTTATAGGGGTAAGGTTGCGTATATACAATCGTTTCATTATATTTTATTTGTATGTGAATTACACTGAATATACTATTATTGTTGTTGTAAGTTGTATCTTTGATTAGAATTTAGAACACTAACTTTGTGCTATCATAGATTTTTTATTGAAGTTGTTTGCTTGTTTGATGTGTTTTTTAGATGAATGCATATTTTACTTTTAGGGTTTTCAAAATAGAAGACCAGAACTACGAACATGAGGTTACAGGTTCGAACTGTGAAAATAATATTTTGCAAAAAATATAGAATCTTAAACTCTTATGGTCTGTCTTTTTTCAAAAAAGTCTGTAGGAGCTAATTTGTGCATCAAACTGTGAAAATAACGTCTTGCAAGAATTCAGAATAAGAATAAACATTTATGGTCTGTCCTTTTTCAAAAAGGTCTGTATAGGAGCTAATTTGTGCACCGAGCTGTCCTTTATACTAGACTAAATAATACCATATTTGTATATAATTAGGAGAGATTGAGATGCTAGCTAGTTAAGCTAAATAATCTAAGTTGCGTGAACTCTTCATTTTTGACGCTGCACTTGTTTGGATTCTCTAAAAATATCGAATTTAACACGTATCTGTTGACACTTTTAAAGAGTTCGAACAACATAGCAAATAATACTTGTGAAGGCTTTCACAACCAACTATGCAATAACATTAACCATTTAAATTAAGGGAAAAATCACAAGTACACAAAATAGTTAATTAAATTAAATATTCCTAGGTGCTAGTAAGACAGTACTTTAAAGAAAGGTTCACACCTAATTGATGAAATTACTGTCCTTTTTCATATTTTCAATTGTATTTGGTTTCTGATGGATTTATGTCAAAGGATACATGAATCAGAGAAATTATTTAGATGTATATATATTTTCTTTTAAAGAGATCTAGTGGAGCCAAACTAGCTTGCATGAACCTAGCTCGACTATTTGTCAAGGTCAGTGGCAAAGGCACATGAAAAATTATATTATTTATATATTGTTAAAAAAATTAGTTTGTCCATATATAATAGATGTCGAACTTCTTTTGCTTAGTTCATGTGTCTTCTTTTTAAAATTTTAAACCCTCTTAATGAAAATTTTAACTCTGCCATGATTCAGAGTATATTTTACCTTATACTAATAGAGGTATATATAAGGTAATTCTGCTCTTCCAAATTTTAGAGGTGGTGAATGTTTCATCTCTGTGTAAACTTGAAACTAAAACTGCGTATAGTTCTTCTCCTTTACTTTATTGGTCACTAGGCGACACTCTTTGATCATGTATTTTATTTATGCTCGTACGTTTTCCTATTTTCACTTGAATTGAAAATATTGGACAAGGAAATGAAAATAATAATCTAACCTTAGTAGAAGTAAAAGAACTTTACAACAAAAGAGAGAGTTGCATTGCTTAAAGCATAAGGCAAATCAAAAGTTGATGAAATATGAATTGCACCAAAAGCAAAGTAATGTCATTCCAAGTCATTGCTTTTCAAAACAATTGCAAGTAAATTTCATCAAAAGGCAAAATTTGTACTTGCACCACTCAAACAAAGAAAAAAAGCTCATATTTGAAGCACTTTCACTACAAGTAATATTAGTGATTTGTCCTTTTTTATATGTGAAGAATTTAATCAGACACATAGTTCATGGGATCATTAAATATTGTTTTGCTAGTCAGTTAGTGCAATTACATACATATAAACATGAGCTACATCAAAATAGTTATAATTTATAATCGTAACTCACTTTTTGAAGAACTTTTTATAAGAATCTTCACTTGAACTTTATTGAAGCATTTTTTTTTCTTTTTTTTTTCCCTGATAAAAGATACATTAGTTTCTTGTGTGTGAATCCTTTTATAATCCTAAGAGGACACAACTACTATTTAGATGCTTACTAACACACTATACATTTACACTGTTATTGTTATAATGACAACTATGTAAAATACATAGCTGACGCAAAAATGGGTGAAGTGCAAAAATATCCGTGATTGAAGTTCGTGCACTTCATCCACACCTTAGTTACCTTTTTGGGGAGGGCCTATGCCCCATAGAAGCTGTCTATCTAAGATTGTTCCTTGGCTCAAAGGTCCCCAAGGTTAGAATTTTAGCACTTCCAAAGTGATATTGGAAGAAACAATTGCTTAATTTCAATGTTGATTTTGAAATGATCTGTGTTTTGCGGTAATTCTATTTATCAAATCGAACAAAACCCATTTGACATCCTTCTAATTTTTTTTATACATGTTTGGCTCATACACAACTGAAACACATGTTAAAATTGATTAAAGTTTAGATCATATGTATAATGTAGAAATTTAAAAAAAAAAGCAAAAAATAAATTTATTCTTTCGCCTAAAAGTGATCTAATACTCCACAAAAATAGTAATAAGGAAAACAACAACAACATAATCAGTAGAATCACACAAGTGAGGTCTTAAGAGTATAACATGTACGCAAATCTTACCACAGTCTCATAGAGATAGAAAGCCTATTTTTGAAAAAATTCTCGTCTCAAAAATTCTCGTCTCAAAAATATCAATCCCCCAAAATAAAATTGTAATATAGAAAATATTATTTAAATGAAGCGACCAAAATAAGACCCTCGATGAAGTTTTCAAAAGAACACATGCTCGTGGATGTGGAAAATTATTCAAAGTATAATGGGCTGATAGTAGGCCCAATATACAAATAACAGAAAGTTATTAAAAAGCCCAAAGAACTAAAATCCATCATTAGCTGTGAATCCACCTTCGGTATATATGATTTGGCCCGTAATATAAGAAGCAGCAGGGAAGCAAAGAAAAGCTACTACTGCAGAGACTTCTTCGGGCTTTCCGGCCTGGCCCATAGGAGTCTTGTCAACATAACTACTTAGTTCTTTTTTTGTTTTAGGATAGTACTGCAATTTCAAAAAAGAGAGATAATTATAGAAATGATTATTTGGTTATTAAAATTATATAAAAAAGGTGTATAGTTTATAGATACTTAGTGTATGTTTTATGTGTAGTTCACTTATACTCTGCTTTTGAATGTAACATAATGTATATTCAGTGTTTGCTAACGTATGAGTAATCGGTATTGTGTAATCATTGTATTCTTTTTGTGACTTTTGTTAAGATATATTGTATAGTCATTGTATATTTTTTATAATTTGGTTATTTTTATGTAACAACAACATATCCAGCGGAATTCCACAAGTGGGGTCTGGGGAGGTAGAATGTACGCAGACCTGATCACTACCTCATAGAAGTAGAGAGGTTGTTTCCTGGGAATCCTCGTCTCAAAAACTCATAAGCAGAATAAACTAGATATGGCAAAAAAATAAAATAAAAGGAATAACAACAAAAATGACTAATAACCAAAAGTACACGACAATGCGTAAATATGTTACAATTAACACATAAACGGCAAAAATGACAGCACATATTATAAAACACTACTACTCCTCTACCCTATTATACCCCATGACTAGATAACCACTAACTCTACCAACTAAGTAGCCTACCACTCTAATTCGCGACATGTACTTCTTTCTATCTAGGGTCATGTCCCCAGTGAGATCAAGTTCCGCCATATCATGTCTGATCACCTCCCCCCAATACTTCTTCGATCTACCTCTACCCCTTCGTGTAGCTCCTAAAACCAACCTCTCGCACCTCCTAATAGGAGCATCGGTGCTCCTTCTTTGCACATGTCCAAACTATTGCAGTCTCGCTTCCCTCATTTTATCAGCCGCTAGAGCCACCTCTAACTTCTCCCCGAATGGTCTCATTCCTATCTTTGTCACTCTTGGTGCGACCACACATTCATCTCAACATCCTCATCTCTACGATATGCATCTTTTGGACATGTGTATTTTTGATTGGCCAACACTCCACCCCATATAGCAAAGATGATCTAACCACCAATTTATAAAACTTACCTTTTAGTTTAGGTAGTATCTTGTTATCACATAATACTCCATATGCAAACCTCCATTTAGTCCATGCTGCCCCAATACGATGTGTGACATTATCGTCGATATCACCACTATTTATGATGATGGATTCCAGATACTTAAAGTTTTTTCTCTTGGAGATAGGTTGAGTGGCAAGCCTCACATCAAAGTCTGTTTCATCCCTCTCAACACTTAATTGCACTTCAAGTATTCAGTTTTGGTCCCGCTCAATTTAAATCCTTTGGACTCCAAGGCGTGTCTCCAAGTTTTCAACCTATCATTAACTTTAGTTCGAGTCTCATCAATCAGCACTATGTCATCTGTAAATAGCATATACCATAGTACCTTCTCCTGGATAGATCGCGTCAGCTCATCTATCACCAAGGCAAATAAGAAAGGGCTCAACACAGATCCTTGATGGAGTCCGATCTCAACAGAAAAATACTCCGAGTCTTCTCCCATTGTTCTTACTCAAGTTTTGGCTCCATCGTACATGTCCTTAATCGCCCTGATATATGTCATTGGGACATCTTTTACCTCTAGACACCTCCATAAAATAAACCTTGGGACTTTGTCATATGCCTTCTCGAGATCAATGAACACCATATGTAAATAAAATATAATTATATTTATCGTAAACTAATTAATTTATTATATATATATATATATATATATATTTGAAATTACATTATTTAAAAAACAAGGACATAGACACAAGAATCTTCTATTTGGGTATAGCAATAATAGCTAATATGCTTCAATCACACTCAAGTTAGAGTCGACTATATAAAATTTTACATAGTTTTTAGTTTTAATTTGATTTGATGACATTTTATGATTAGACAAGAGGAGGTTGAATGGGTGATAAGCATTTTCAATGTTCACTCATAAGGTTGTGAATTCGAGTTACTATAACAATAACTTACTCAGTGAAATCCTACAAGTGAGATTTGGGAGAATAAAAATGTACGCAGACTTTACCATTACCTCATAGAGGTAGAGAAAGTGTTTCCGAAAGATCGTCAACACAAATATATTAGTTCCAAAAGTAAAAAATACTAGATATAAAAACGACTATAGTGGAAAGTAATTAGAAACTCATAAATACAATACAAATATCAAAATAAAGGACGGTCAGTACCAACACAATATGACTAATCCTATAATTCTACAATCACAAGGCAAGACATCATCCTACTCCTACTAGCCTTCTACCCTAAGATCATGACTTCGGTGATACGAAGCTGCGCCATATACTTGAGTTAATAAAGAAGCAAATATGGTGAGAATTCTTAGGAATGAGTAAAAAAAATATTTTATAATCGTAAAGATAATAAATATACTGCCTACTTCAAAGTGATAAATTCCTCAAGAAATTCTTC
>JAOTQJ010000002.1:19656933-19669210 GCA_025642045.1 Solanum sejunctum
AATATATATAAACCCTATGTCAGTTAATAGGGATAAAATGATACATTTATAATATCAATAATTATTTTTTTTAATAACTGTATCAAATTAAAATTTAAAAAATATAAGAAAATAAAAAAATAATTTAGATTGAAGGACTATAATTAGATAGCAATTTGTAATGAAAAAACTACATGACGATCCAGGATTATACTGTATTCGTTTCATTTGAAAATAATATTTTTTAATCTATTTAAAAAAAATAACATCTTTTTTCCTTTTTAAAAAAATATTATTTTATTTTTTTAAATAATATATTTAAAATTATAAGATTAAAGTATTTTAATATATTTGATATAATTTTAATTTAGAATCACAAAATTAAAAAATCTTTTATATTTTTTTAAAATTTTCATTTCAAATCAAACATTCTTTTTAAATCAATATTCTTTTATAGAGTTCAATATAAATGCAACAATGTTTTTGAGAAGTCAATGCAATTGAACCCCCAAATACTAAAGAGCAACTCTTATTGGACAGAATTCACTAATTTCCATTTTAACATTTAATAATATTTCTTTTTAATAATCTTAGCATTCAACTTTGATTAATTCCATGAGATACACTACTACCTCCCTCCACGAAGTAATGAAAAAACCTATATGCACTATATTTTTTCCAAACCTCGCTTAGTAAAATTTTACTGAATATATTTGTTAGTATATCCTGTCACCTTCTACCAACAACAAATATCAAATAACCTATCTAACAAAGTTAAAATGGATAAAAATAAATCACCTAGTATCTACCCCTATTAAAATTTAAACATGAAACCTTATGATTCTCAACTCACTTCGTTGGATACTAAGTCATGACCCGAATGCAAACATTCAATACTATTTCAGTGGAAAGTGAGACACAATCTCTATCAACACTACACTTGCTTAGTTTGTAGATGCAATACACTCCACTTGCTTAGTTTGTAGATGCAATAGGCCAAGACCAATGACTATAAAGCAAGCAACGAGGACAATAACATACTCAATATAATCCTATGAATGAGGTAAAAAGTGATATATACATAACCTTAGCCCTGCCTATAAATAGAGAGGTGGCTTCCCATAGACAATATAATCCTATAAATGAGGTATGAAAAAAGTGATATATACATAACCTTAACCCTACCTGTAAATAGAGAGGTGGCTTCCCATAGACAAGCAACATAAGAGGAAGTGAAACTTCTTTAAGAAAGATGAATTGCAAAATGTCAAAATTTATGAAAGCTTAATACCAATATCATCTCTACTTGGCTTATTTAAGACAGAGACAAAGCTAATATATTTCTACATGACAGTGGAAGAAAAAGGATACATAATCGCCGTATAAGCATACATAACAATATTATGAAAATATACTACTCACTGTTGAGCCACTACTTGTCGTGTGCCCTCGGTTCTGCATCTTTGACGCTCCCAACCACCGCTAAGTTCTTCTCCTCTGTTTCTTTAATTGTCTTCAGGATGTCTGCTTTTTTCTGCTGAAGAGTTTCCAGTTTGGCGTTGATCTTATCCAACTTGGATTTCAACTTACTCATATCTTTGCCTTTATATTTTTCCTCGAGTTTTCTCTTTTTCTCAGCTTTATCTTTTTTCGAATCCTTTTGTTTCTCTTCTTTGCCTTCCTTCCCCTTCTTCTCCTTGGTTTTACTTTTCTCTTTACCTTCTCCATCGGATACTTTCTTGTCTTCCTCAACTTTTATCTCTCTTGTGGCGACTTCAGCTGCATTCGCCTTGTCTTTCTCGTCTTCTTCATCTGATTCCTCTTTGCTCTTGTCTTTCTTTTCTTTATCCTTCTTGTTCTTCTTCTCTTTATCCTTCTTCTTGCCTTCTTTATCATCCTTCTCTTCCTCCGATACCTCTTTGCTCTTGTCTTTCTTTTCTTTATTCTTGTTGTGTTTCTTCTCTTTATCCTTCTTCTTCTCTTTCGCATCTTCTTTCTCTTCCTCTTGTTCTTCATCGGACTCCTCTTTGCTCGTGTCTTTATCCTTTTTCTCTTTCTTTTCCTTCTCTTTATCCTTCTTCACACCTTTTTCATCATGCTCTTCTTCCTTTGCTTGGCTCTTGTTTTCTTCATCTGACTCCTCTTTTTTCTTGTCTTTCTTCTCTTTATCCTTCTTCTTCCCTTTCTCCGTTTCTTCTTCCCACTCCTCTTTGGTCTTGTCTTTCTCTTCTTTGTTCTTTTTCTCTTTCTTCTCCTTCTTGTGTTTCTTTTCTTTCTTCTCCCCTTCTTCGTCATCCGTTTCTTCCTCCGATTCCTCCTTGCTCTTGTCTTTCTTCTCTTTTTCCTTTTTCTCAATCTTAACTACCTTGAGTTTCTTCTCCATTTTTTCTTCCTCTACTTCTTCCTCCGACTCCTCTTTGCTCTTTTCTTTCGTCTCTTTTTCCTTTTTCTCAATCTTAACTACCTTGAGTTTCTTCTCCATTTTTTCATCATCCTTTTCTTCCTCCGACTCCTCCTCCCTCTTCACTTTTTCCTTTTTCTCTTTCTTAAACTTCTTGAGTTCCTTCTCTTTATCCTTCTTCTTTCCTTCTTCATCGTCCTTCTCTTCCACGGACACCTCTTTGCTCTTGTCTTTATCCTTTTTCTCTTTCTTTTCCTCCTTGTCTTTCTTCTCTTTCAATTTTTTTTCTTCATCCGCCAACCCCTCGCTCTCATTATCCTTTTTGTCTTCCTTCTTTTTCTCCTTCAAATCATCAGACTTCTCTATCTCTTTCTCGACTTTAAGTTGTTCTTCCTTTTCCATCCTTTCTTCTCAACAACAGTTGTTTCTGCTTCCTATCCAAAATTATCCACGTGTCAATGTGCCTTCGATTTCTCCGAGATATCTGAGAAGGAGATGCAAAATTAAGAAAACAATGTCTTATTATTTTCATGCAAAATAATAAAAGCATTAGGTAGAAAGACAATATCGCCAGCACGGAAGATTTTTCTCAAATTAATAAAGAACAATGAATATTTTTGCAGGGTGCAGGCGAACAAGGTACCGGGGGATGTTGTGACATAGCCAAATAAATTCATACATGGTAACTTCTACACATCTAAAGAAGGAAAGAACCATAGCGGGAGGATAAGGACTCCATAGCTCGACTTGGAAAAAAATCTCATTTTGGAACATATCCTCTAATTCAGCAGTTCTTCTCTATAAGCACCACTTTAACTGTAGTTTTTCTTCTTTTTCATACTTCCAATATCATCTTAAGATATAAACCAATAACCTGTAAAGAAACTATGATTCGATTCACTACATAAGACAGTTTTTTCCCTAACTGATATTCGGATGCAGTTAAAACTTAGCGAACCACAAAATCGCCTCTCGAAAGGATGTTCACCTATGAGTTACAATCACAAGGCGAGGCAACTGAACTATTAACATTTGTCTACCATATTATATCAGAACTCAAAAGCAAATATGAAGCCTACCAAATGAAAATACACCAAACAGGCAGTAGTGATCCACTAGACGGAACTTACACATAATGGAGGACACAGACTCCATCTTTACATTCTGTAACCTGACTCCAAGAATATATTACTCAGTGAAACATTCCCTCTTATCCTCTTCCTCCACTACCATATTCCATGCCATTTCACTCTTTCAGCTTCTAATTCATTTGGAGCATTTCTTGTTCAGTTGTTCTCCACAAGCCCCACCTAATTTTAGCTTTTGTACTTTTTCTTTCTTTCCGTGCCATACTAGAGATTATCAGTGAGACTATGATTTGATTGACTACATAGCATCCTCCCACCCCCACCCCCAAACTCTAAGTTAAGATACAACAACAACATACCCAGTGAAATCCCACAAGTGAGGAACAAAGAAGCCATAATAGCAACTGTAAGATTCTAAGATAGATGACAATACTAGCAATTGCAGATAACTCAGATTTGTCATTGATTATTCCAGTAACCTCATCACACATCAATACTGTAAATAGACATACGGTAGCCACAATATAGATTACCATTTATTCTAACCCACAGGACCACAACAACAGGAACAAGCTCAGCTAACATTGCTGGTTCCAAGCTCGTACAAAGGAAGGTAAGTTGACAGTTAGTGTAAAACTAGTAAATTTATGACGAATCCACACAAACACAACTACCCTAATTTTAGGGAAATGTAGAAACAAGAAAAAAAGAAGTGAGCGTTTTCGTCTCCAAATTTCTTTTTCCTTTTTCATGTGCTGTTCATGAGCATACAGAAACTTACTCGATGATCAGAACAACAACAGCGTACCATGTACAATCCCACAATTAGAGTTTGGGGAGAGGGTGTGTATGCAAACCTTACCCCTACATTGTTCTAATAGAGAGGTTGTTTCCAATAGACCCTCGGTTTAAGTAAAGCATATCAAAGCAAGTAAGAGGAGGGAAGAATACAGCAATGAGGAAGCCATAATGAAAAAAACACACACTCGAGATTACAACAATAGCACAACTAACAATATGAAAATTGAAACAAAGGAAGTAACAGCCAACAGGTAGTCAGGTACTAATACAATCGAAGAATAAGATAATAGGGGAATAGGCTTACTGGATGATCACAATCACTCAAAATGGTACTTTAAATTTTTGCATAGGAAGAGGAAAGTGATACTGACATAACAAACAATATAACCAATACAGATTTCATACTTTATTTGCAAGGAAATAAAGAGGGATCCAAGTAAAGATTATTAATCCCAAATTAACATCACGTAAACTATTAAATGAATCCTCAAAAGGATTGAATTCCCCAACCCCCTATATATGTTTGCAGACAATAATCTCAAACTCTTCAATACAAGAAAACCATCAATCACAAATTAGAAGAATAAACAAGAAAACCAATAAAAGATGATATAAACCTAGCAAAAAGAATCAACTTTACACAATACAAACAACACCCAAGTGAGATCATCAAAAATAAAACTTACCCTTTTCAGTAAACAGCAAAAAAACCAATAATCCCAATAAAAGATTATATAAATGTAGCAAAAAGAATCAACTTTTGCACAATATAAACAACACCCAATTGAGATAATCAAAAAATAAAACTTACCCTTTTCAGGAAACACCAAGAAACTCAGTATCCAATATGAACAATGAAGAAATAGATATGTTCTATATATTAGAACAAATCCAGAAATTTGTGAATTTTATTTGTAGAAAATATAGGATCTATAAACCGCGTATTGAACGTAACACGGAGAAATTGAATATAGGCTTTAAAGTGTCGGTAGATTTGAAAGATGGGTTAATTGATTTAAAATTTGCTTTTAATTAAAGGAAAAAAAAAGGAATCAAAGGAGACGTTCTAGTAGAAGAAAGAAGATGAAGAAAGTGCCAGAAGTGTCATCAATGGTGTCTGTGTGGGGACACGTGGCGACCAAGTGTTGATTTGAAAATAGGAAATTGCGATTTACCTTTAAAAATATTTCTTTTAAAGATATGAAATGACTTTGTTTATTTGAAGGATAAGATTTTTTGTGTTATTTTTGAATAGGTTATATATCATGTGAAAAAAAAAATTAATCAAGTTTTCAAGTGAAATTGAAAATCAAATGAGAAATTAAAAAGAAAAAAAATATCATGTTGCTGGATTATTGTAAAAGGATGTGATCCAAAGAATAGGGATAAATATGTTTTCATTTTAATTAAAAATTTTAAATATGAAAAAAAAAATTGATAGAAAATGTTTTATTATCTTTTTTGGATAAATGATCTTAAATTATTTTTTTTTATTATTATAAATTTGTGAAAATGATTGATTCGTTTGTCCTAATTTCGATTAGAAGTGTCATCTGAAGCGGAAATCAATATCTATATTTGTATAAATAATTGAGATATTTTTTATTTAGTCTATATAGTGTCTATTTATTTTTAATATATGAGATATTTTTATAAGCTGACTTGGGTATCATGTTCGTATCATTGTATTTAATGCTCTCGATCGATTGCTTTTTATTCATATGATGTATATAATTTTGGTAATTAATTGTGTTGATTCGATGATTTTATACGAATTAATAATTTTTTATCAGAACACTTATGTCAGTAGAAATTTCTTAATTGTAAAATATATTAAAATCTTAAATAAGACCCTTGATATAAATTTAAATTAGTAAGATTTTAAGATGAAATTAAAATCTTCACTAAATAAATTTAAATTATGAAGTAAATACATAAATTTATTTTAATTTTATTTTTTATTTAGAATCTAATATAAATATTAAATACTTAATAACAAATAAAAAAAGATAAAACTTGTTAGATTGACTTTAAAATGTCTAGCTATACTGGGCCTACATAAAAAGCTATCCATGCTTTAATTTGGTCTTCTTATTCATGCTTTAATTTGGCCTACATATCTGGTCATACTTTAATTTTTTTTTATTTAGTGTTTGATATTCATATTAAAGTTCAATGATATTCAAGTTATACTGCATAAAATCTCATTTAGAGAAAAGTATTTCATACTAAAAATTTTAGTTGCAAAATTGATTTAATTAAAATTAAATAAATAATACATAAAATAGAATCCCACATAATTGGGAATGAATTTTCTCCTTATACGAATTTTGATAATTCTTCCCTCATTAACTAATTATGAATTGTTTAGAGTTTTTTTTAGATATCTTAGTCTTGAAACTATGTAGGTCGAAATAATCACAGTTTAGATAATTATATTTCGTAATTGTAGTTATAGTAATTGTTTTGTATAATTCACGTATTTTTATATTCATGAGTGAGTTTCTTTAATTTATGAGTACGTTTGCATAATTAAGCTATTTTAATATAAACTTGAAATAATGAATTTACACAAACACAAATATCTAAACTTTAAACAGTTATACAAAGTGTGTTATACAAAATTACATTATAAAAAATTCAAATTATACAAATGCATGGATTGTACAAACTCAAACCATAATTAGCCCTAAATGTTAGTGGTGAATTATAAATTAGCTAAAACATAAATATGTTAACTAATTTAACTAGTATATATTTACTTACTCGACTAATTTTTCTTTCATTTAGTTAAACACATATATCGTATCTCCTTCTTACGAATAAAAATCCTTGTTTGAAGAAAAAAAAAACACTAATAATTGTTGTATGTTAATATTGTCAACCTAAAAATAACATTATGAAAATGTTTGGATCAAATTATCGATAACAAAGCTATTCTTGAACCAAATCATTAATGAACTTTTTTTTATTTAAACCCTTGTTTGAAGAAAGAAAACAAACACTAATGATTATTGTATGCTAATACTGTTGACCTAAAAATAATATTATTACGAAAATTTTTGGAAAAATGCACAAGTACCTTTGTCAAACTATAATCAAAATTTCAGAAATACATTTAAATTTTAATTTGGTCCTATTACTCTCCTAAACTTATTTTTTTTTCGTAATTTAATGCTCCTTTGCCTAAGTGGTATTGGGGTCCGCACATGTATTACACACAAAACTTAGACGTGTGATTAAGAATAAATAAGGTTTATTAAATTTATGAAAAAAATAGATTCAGGAGGGTAATCAGACCAAGAAAAAATTTAAGTGTGTCTCTGAGATTTTGGTTATTGTCTGGGGGAAGGGGGTAGTTGTGCATTTTAAATTACAATTTTTAATAACTCAAAATACTTATCTAAAGTTTGCTTATAAAAAAATAACACACAAACTTAAAAAATAATTATTATTTTATATCTCCAAAATTTATTATATAATCTGATCTATTAATTTTAGGGATATGTTCAAGTTTTTAAAAAATGTTAGTGTGTATTTTTAGATCAAAAAAATTAGCGGAGAAAATTTGAGAGCGATATATCGCGACCCGCTACTTGACTTTAAATAAGAAATTTCGACCTTCTAGTTCTTTTTTTTTCAAAACTTGATTAAAATTCTTATATTCCATACATATATAACGAAATAAAAAATAATACTCATTTTTTCGACTGTGCAATTGTGCAATATCTGTGCAAAGTGGGTTTGTGCAAAGTGTGTTCATGGAAGGGGGCCAAATCTTTGATATATTTTTATACCAACTATATTCATTTAGATGATCTTTTTTTAATTTTATTATAAAGATTATTCAAAATATTAATTTGTTAACATTAATAACCAAAATTTAAAAGACATACTTAAACTTTTACTTGATCCTATTATCTTCCTGAACTTATTTTTTTCGTAATTTAGTGCCACTTCTTTGCCTACGTGGTATGTAAGATCCGCCCGTGTACTACACATAATATAATTTAGCTGATTAGGTGTGTTGAATAGACAAATATTTAATTATGAAAAAGATAAGTCTAAAAAAATAATAGAACTAAGTTAAAATTTAAATATGTCTATGAAATTTTGATTATAGTTTAGAAGGTAATTGTGCATTTTTCCAAAATTTTTAGATCAAATTATTGGTACCGGAGCTATTTTTGAACCCAATCAGTAACAAAAAATATTTTTATTTAATTTCTTAAACAAATTTTTTGTCCTTTTTAAAAAAATAAAAAAATAGAAAAAGGTTTTAAGAAAAGAAACCTCCCTTCACGCTGTGTCACTGAATTCTCTCTCCCTCTCTCACACACGCTGTTGCCACAGCAAAGCACATTCATTCTTATTGCTGTCTCTTTCTCTCTCTTCCTCTCTGCCCCTTTCTCTCTCTAACAATTCTTCAAGGGGTCGAACCAGAAAGTAAACGCCTGAGAGAAGAGAGAGTCCCCCAAGAATTCACAAGATCTCTCATACTTCTCCACAATGAACGACCTTTTAAATGTAAGTTTTGGCCCCATCTTCTTTTTTGTATCTGCATTTTCTTGATCTGTATGTGGCAGCTGGAAAATATAAAGAAAATGGGAAAAAAGAGCAAAATTTGTTGACCCTTTTGGATTTTTGTCATGTTTTACTGTTTTGATTGGTTAAAGAGTCGATTTTTAGTTGTCATGATGGCGGCTTTACCATTTTCTTGATCTGGTTGGCAGCTGAGAAATATGAAGAAATGGGGAAAAAGAGTAAAACTTGCCAGCCCCTTTTGGGTTTTCCATGTTTTACTGTTTTGATTGGTTAAAGAGTGGATTTTTAGTTGTCATGATGGCGGTTCTACCATTTCTTAACCTGGTTGGCATCTGAGAAATACAAAGAAATGGGGAAAAGAGGAAAACTTGCCAACCCCTTTTGGGTTTTTTCATGTTTTGCTGTTTTAATTGCTTAAAGATTCAATTTTTAGTTGTCCTGATGACCTCTTTACCCTTTTTTTGATCTGTCTGGTAGATGAGAAATACAAAGAACTGGGAAAAAAGAATAAAAATTTGTCGACCCTTTTTGGATTTTCATATGTTTCACTGCTTAGAAGGACAAATTTTGGTTGTCATGATGGCTACTTTACCATTTAATTGATCTGTATGGCAGCTGAAAATTACAAAAAAAGGGGTAAAAAGAACGGAACTTGTTGACCCGTTTTGGATTTTTACATGTTTTACTCCTTTCATTGTCGAGGGTCTTCTATCTCTATGAGATAATGGTAAGGTCTGTGTATATTTTACCCTCCCCAGACCCACTTGTGGGATTTCACTGGGTATGTTGTTGTTGTTGTTGTTGTTGTTACTCCTTTCGTTGTTCAGAGGGTCAAACTGAAGTTATAATGATAGTCACTATACCCTTTTTTTGATCTGAATGGTAGCTGAAGAAATGGGAAGAAAGGAATAAAACTTGGCAACCCCTTTTGGATTTTTCCATGTTTCACTGCTTTGATTGTTCAGAGGGTCAAACTTAAGTTATGATGATAGGCACTTTACCATTTTTTAGATCAGGATGGCATCTGAGAAATATAAAGAAATGGGAAAAAGAATAGAACTTGCCAACCTCTTTTGGATTTTTCCATGTTTCAGTTTCACTGCTTTCCAGCTCAAAGGACCAAATTTTATTTATTGTGTACCCAATTAACAATTTTTATTGTGTGACAGCTGATAATAACAAAGTAATGGAAGAAGACGAAAACTTGTTGAGCCTTTTTGTGTTTTCCCTAGTTTCACTGCTTTCATAGCTCAAATGGTCTAAGATTTGTATGTCAATACCCAATTTACATGTTTTTTCGTCATTTGATTAAGAAAAAGAAGTTTTTTGCAGTGTATAATTGTATATTATTGAGTTTTCTTGACACCTTCTAGATGCTGGAAAAGTTAGGAATGAAAAGGAAATGCAGAAAATGATATTTGGATCATGACAAATGTTTTTAAAACTGCAGTCTTGCCCTTCCTTCGCCACTATAATGAAGGTGGTTTTAAAACTACTGCGCTAAGGGTAAGAGGAATTGAATGAAAGCAAGTTCCTGGAATTTCTATTGCCTATAAGGATTTGTATGCAAACATTTTACGTAAATATTTTTGTAAGAAAGAGAAAAACTTTGTATAAATAGCTCATTTATTACATGCTGGCTCCGCAGCTCAAAAAAAAGCCATGAAACAAGTAGCTGGTAAATTAAAATTAGAACTAGTGCAATTCGCTTGTCGTGCAACTTTTTCGAAAGAAAGAATCAAATAATTTTCTATGGTGGAACAAAGTATCGCTCATCTCCCAAACCGTACAATAAGATGAGAAATGATTCTTTAGGCTTCACTGTCAAAGATGATGTCTGAGTGTTATCGTTGTCTCTGTTATGGAGTGGGAAAAGGCTCAAACTTTAGCATGATCTTCTCCTTCAGGAACCTCTGCTTTCAATTGTTTCCCTGTTAAGTGTCCATACTTTCTCCATGAAAATATTTAACAGATTTTTTTGGTATGCTTGGAATTAGGAGGCAAAGTTGTTTGATCCTCTGTGGACTCCTCTCCATGGCATATTTCCCACCCAAGAATTGACACACTATAAACTGTTTTTGCACCTTTTAGCACTATTTAGCTTGCCATTGTGGTCTCTAACAAATTGATGCTTATTCAAATGCCTTTGCTAATGTAAAAAAGAAAAAAAATGCTAATGAGGTGTCACTATAACTATCTCAAGCTCTATCATAATAGATGAAAGAGTTTTAAGGGAACTTGTGCAGAATTGCTACATTTGTGCCTAGCGCTACTCAGATCCTCCTTTGTGCTGGAAACTCGGATCAAAGAGCTGATATGATTATGTATATTATTGTTGAAATTGTTGCTTAAGAAATGGTGTATTCTTTATTACTGCTTGGTAGGCCACATAAAATAATCTTTATCCTTCTTAATTAAGTATGTAAAACGCTAATAGCTATGTCCTACATTTATTGCTTGACATGGGCCAACTGTCTTTGGACCTGAATTTTCTTCATGTAATATAAGATGTATATACAATCGGCCGTTGTCTTGCCATTTATCTACTTAAATAATTATCCTGGGAGTACTTTTTGTTTCTTTACAAATTATTTCAGAAGATGTTCAATGTTAGTATTGCTTGACTTCTATGTTCTTAGTGTTATATTTAGTGTTACCACGTTTTTAATTTCTTTGACTTATATCACCGTTGGTAAAATCCTGTAAGCATGTTGCTGTACTTATTGAAAAGCTAAACAAAATCATTTTTCATTTGACGATAACTTGATTTCTCTTGTAGGATGATTTTGATGCTCCAAATCATCAAAATGATAGAAATGGAGATATTGAAATGGGAACACATAGACCAATGAATTCCGGGGAGCTAGGCCTCGATGATTTCTTTAAAAAGGTTTATGAATAATCTTTTTATTTTTTTATATTGGAATAATAATCCATGATTGTCCTAGCCCTCTCCCTCTCCTTCAACTGCTTTCCCCGCACAGTTTGAAGTTTATCTCATGAATGTTTCTCACTTCCTCCATTTCCTGTCCCTACTTTCTTTGTTTGCTAGGTTCAAAAAATTGAGAAACAGTATGAAAGACTGAACGAACTACTCCAGAAGCTTCAGGTATAAATGTCTTTCTTTTATTCTTCTGGACAACCTTTTCTTAAGAAGGTTCAATTTCCATTAGAAACCTGCAACGGAGTTGCACCTATCTTCCTTGAAAGTGTATTACAGTACTTCCGATTTTCCTACTTCTTTAACCCTGATCTTACCTAGGTTATGGATATTCATGGACAAACAGAAAATGATTATTCATCCAGACTTTTTTCCTTTCTTTTGCAAATGCAATATGGGAATATTTCTTATTATGATGTTGGTATTTTGTTTTCCATCAATCTCGGATGGAGCCAAAGATTCACTATTTTTTGGCTTTGGAGTATGATGGAATAAAGCAAAATGGCTTTTTAAACTGTCTGC
>JAOTQJ010000002.1:19669310-19689287 GCA_025642045.1 Solanum sejunctum
AGGGCTCTAAATGTGGAACCGGGTGAGGTTGATTTTTCTCTTTCTTAAGTGTCACAGAGATACTAATTCTATCTCTTACAACTTGCTCATTCTTTGATCAGCACATGCCCCAGTCTCTTTCATGGGTTTGGTTTATTGTTGTGTTTTATGAGATATGTGTTTGATATCTATGAAGTTCTAAAGTATTATTCTATTCGTCACTGAGTACAAGCCTCCTGGTTTAACTGCATGTTCTTTCTGCTCCAAGGTCCGACTTTCACATGCAGAGATTTGGTTTTAAAATTCACACTCCTCGATGTGATGACCAAGTGCGCAGAGGTGTCACAGTCTAGAATTTTTGTGTTCTCCCTTTCAGTTTAGGGGCTTCCTGATTTGCATATCTATATCAGAATCAGTGTAGTTCTAATGTGTTTAATGTTTCACTTCCTTCCTATTGACCGCCCGATTTATAAGCCTTTGTATCTCATTTTCTTAATTCAATTCCAATGAATTCCCCCCTTCCCCTTTGGGGAGGGATTTGGGGGGTGGGGGTGTAGAGAATTAGTATCCAAACAAATTGCTACAGTTGGAAGAATCGATATTTTGAAGTGCATGTCTAGCATAGTTTCATGCGAAGGTTTAGCATATATTAGTTTTCATCTCTCACAACTCCATTTCCACTAGTTCACTATGTTTAGATTAAGAACATTTTGTCTAAGAGATAATTGGTTGACCACCATTTTAATCTTTAGCTGTTCAGTAATATAGTAAAATTCTGAGAGACAATTTATGTTCCTCTACATTACTAGAATGTGCTTCCGTATGTCCCCTGTATAATTCATATTTTTCTCTCAATATGTATACTTCAACTATCTTGGGGGTTCATGCAGTTAATTTAAGAACTGTAGTTTCTCGCAATATGTGTACTTCAACTAACTTAGGGGTTCACGTGCTTAATTTAAGAACTATAGCTCAACTTGTAGGAAAATTAGAAAAATATACAAAGTGAAATGAGCTTAGATAATCTGCACATCATTTGTTTCTTGAAGTTCTAGGTAATACGTAAAGTTTTAAGTTCTTTCTCCATGCTCTTCACAGGATGCTCATGAGGAATCAAAGGCGGTTACAAAAGCTGCTGCTATGAAAGGTAATCCATCTTTTGCAGTTATAGTGCTCTAGCAAGTGATGTAGCCATTGGTTTTGCATGATTATGACATTCTGGATTCATAGGAGATACTCACTCTAACCCATTTTATGGAACCTAGTTTGACTTGATTGGAGTAAGAAACTCCGAATGTGCAACCAAAAGCTGATGTAGAAAAAAGTAGTATTTTGGAGTAAGAAACTCCGGATTCATAGTATCCTGCAGGTGGACGTCCAGAATTTTGGAGAAATAGGTTAATTATTCTTATTATACCAAATAATAGAAAGTAGAATGAATTAAGGGATAAAATAATTAGATAATGTGTTCCAATTTATGTGTTCTTTCAAGTATGTATCCCAATTTATGTAACGAATAGACCTTAGTGTGATGTCTTTTGATACATTTCTACAAATGATAATACTCTTTACAGTTCCACCCATCTTTAAAAACTTAAAATTTATTAAGTGATTCGAAATTTCAATAGCAAACACATTATTTTTTTGTAATTTAGCAAATAAAAGATAAGAAGTAAAAGGAGTATGTTGCAGTGAGTAAAACTTCTCTTTCCTTAGAAAAATCCTTTTTCCTTTGAATCTTGCTATTCATGTTCATAATGCGTTTGTTACTGATAAAATTCTAACCTGCAGCAATTAAGCAGCGGATGGAAAAAGATGTCGATGAAGTCGGAAAAATAGCTCGATTAATCAAATCAAAAATTGAGGAACTTGATAGAGAAGTGAGTAGTGTTAAATGCTTATGTCTCTTACTTTTGGTCCTGTTATCTCTCTGTTTTTGATCTGTATTTTGTTCTCTTGCAGAATCTAGCCAATAGAAACAAACCAGGGTGTGGTAAAGGATCAGCTGTTGACAGATCAAGATCAGGAACAACAATGTAATTTTGGCTAACTTTTCCCTTTTGTTCCTTTGATAGTTATTTCTTTGTAATTTTGTCACATAGTGGTTATTTGAGATTGTTAAATGGGTATCTCAAAGTAACTTAGTTAACGGAGATGCTCATATTGGTTGGCTCTGGTGTATATGGATACTATGCTGTGGCAGTTAAAGCAGAAGAATTTGGGCAGCATGGGTGGATGAACGTTAGAGTTTGTATTATGTTTTCATACTAAATGAAGTTTGAATTCTTGAATTTTGTAGTGGTTAAGAGAGTAAATAATGATTCTGCTAGGGTTTCTGTGGTTTCTGGTGAACTTGATTGTGGGCAGCAGAATATTGTTAGTGTAATACATTAACGGAGGAGTGTTTTATAATCCTTTGTTAAGATCGAATCCCTGCCTTGTATAAACAGCGCCTTATCAAGTCATGAAGTATTGAAGTATTAAATCTATACCAACTTTTACTATTTAGTTATTATATGCACACATGTGGAAAACTTAAGTTAGTAGCTTCCGATTTGTCAGTGATTAATATATCAGAGAAGTTGATAGATTGAATTGTTTGTTGATCTCTCCTTAGTTTTTCCCTTGTGCACTTCTGTGCGTTCTTAATGCTTATCTCGATGTACCTATAGTCCTCACTTGACTTGTTATATATGCTTGCAGCTCATTGAAAAAGAAGTTCAAAGATAAAATGGCTGAGTTTCAGGTACATCAGCTGCATTTAAGAATGATTTTTTCTCTAGGTTTTGCTTGTTCTTAGGTTCAGTTGATTAAAATGCTTGCAGACTTTAAGAGAAAACATCCACCGCGAATATCGTGAGGTTGTTGAAAGACGAGTATTCACAGGTGCCAAAGCTTTTGAGTTTGAAATTTCTGTGTGCAGTTTAAATGGTTTAAAGCAGATTCTAATTGTCCTTCTTTTTAATGTCTTTGTCATTATGTGGTCAACAGTGACAGGTAATCGAGCTGATGAAGAGGTAAAGCTTGGTAATTCTTGTGAATTATTGGGAACTTGAGATTCATTTTGCATATCTTCTAACTGGTCTCCCGTTTTCTTGTTTCCCTCTATTTTCGCCTGCAGACAATTGATAGGTTGATAGAGACCGGGGATAGTGAACAGATATTCCAAAAAGCTATTCAGCAACAAGGGCGAGGACAGGTATGCTCAATGATTTTCACAATTCTTCCTTTCATCAACTTTGAATAAACATATGTCCTTGTACTAGGTTATAGCCTTTTCACATAGCTCATAGGATCAAAATCTCAATCCTTGAGTTATTTTTTCTTGGATTTAAAAGTCCGTGCTTGTATACACTTTAAATTTCTCTGGGCAATTTGGCATTCCCCTGGCCGGTTAACATGAATTTGGGCTACTGGCCATCCTATTCCCCTTAGTGTTGTTTTATTTCAGTTCTTTAACATGCAACTCAATATTTTGATAGGTTTGTTTTAATCACATATATTGAACCATGGTGCCTTATCTTTGTCTCCTCGCGACATTTTTTACCATGTCAGAAGTTGCTGCTTGCATATACTTGAGTTTTCGAATATAGTTTATAGATCTTCAAATTCCTAGAAATGGAATAGAAGGTGGGAACTGACTATTCCAAATTAATGAAACTTACACTTCAGGGTCCCAGTTACTGCCGAAGTTTCACGAGTATGCAAAAAATCGAGCTAAAAGAAGCATCTTGCCCTATGTTAGATGGCCGTAAATCATTGTAACATCTTGCAAACAGCTCTTGTTTAACATTATGTTGTGGTGTTTATTTTGTTATGTATTCCATTCTTTCAAATGCAAATGCCATATCCCTGCATCTATAAACACTAGAGAAGCAATTTTTAGCTCCTTCCCACTCGTTAGAGACCACCATAAAGTAATTTAGATTCATCTTAATTCTTATCGTTGTTAGCTGGATGCAGCCAAGTTGACAAAGATCTCTATAAATTGTCAAGCTGCTACTGCTAATGCTTGAGCAGTGGCTTGCCCTTCAAGTAGTGTAGCATACAATGACCCATCAAAAAAGTGAATTATGCGACATATCGGAATCGTGTTCAGAAGAGAGGAGATAACTGGGTACTTAGCGCAGAAGTTAAATATAGAATGACAATTGTCCCCCTTCACCTGATTTTTTTTCCCTCTCTCTTCATTGTCAGTTGAACAATATTACATGCAAACTTTTTTCCTTTTTGTGAGATAAATCAGCTCATTTACATGTATAATATTTCTAGCATGGCACTTGAAATTTTAGCAGTAATATAAAATGCTCTCTCTCAATGTTGGCATCTTGCAGATAATGGGCACACTAGCTGAAATTCAAGAGCGCCATGACGCAGTCAGAGAATTAGAGAGGAAGCTTCTTGAGTTGCAGCAGGTACTATATACTTTCCTTATGCCTTTTGACAGGGAATGGAACTAGTAGCAAAGATTTCATTGGAAAATCTCAATTGATGAAGTGGAGAGAAAGGACAAAAAATTCATTGACTACAACATAAAGAGTTTTTCCCTTCGTTTATATCTTCTGGTCGTGGGCCAGATTCGACTCCGGAGAACTAAACATAGTCTGGTTCGTTCTAGGTAGTTGAGTTCGGCTTAATCACCTCTAACCCGATGCCAACTGAAAATATGCCAAATAAAGGGTCTCTCCCTCTGTGTTGTGTGTTTACCTGCTCGTATGCGTTTATACACGTGCATATACAGTTCTTTGGGGAGGGGAACATGCATAAGTAACAGTGCCATGATTGAAAGAGTTCCCAATAGAGGAGGAAAAAAAAGACGCAATGCTGTCTGGTTATAAATTTTGTTCTGTTCTGCGATGCAGATATTCTTGGACATAGCAGTGTTGGTTGATGCTCAAGGAGACATGCTTGATAATATAGAATCACAGGTACTGATATATTCTCAAGATTTAAAATTGGCATTTGGGTATGGTCATGTTTACGTTCCCTCATCGCTAACAACCCGATTTTCAGGTTTCAACTGCTGTGGACCATGTGCAATCAGGAACTACTGCTCTACAAAAGGCAAAGAAACTTCAAAAGAATTCAAGAAAATGGATGTGCTTTGCCATCATAATCCTCCTCATAATTGTTGCTATCATCGTCGTTGGTGTGCTCAAGCCATGGAATAGTAACAAGGGTGCTTAACTTGTTATGAATCCCACATGAGCAATGTATAAATACATAATGTATCGCTAAACATGCTATTCATTATATCATTTCTTGGTTTGGTTTTGTACATGTTGCTTGCATCTTGAGGCCTTTGAAGTGTGATTTGAGATATGTAATCTATTCTTTATAATCTTGATTTTTAGCTTGTTGGAATTGGGAAGACACTACTCTGGACTGGAAAAATACTTTTGTCCCAAATTTTATTGAACTCCAATGTCTTTGCTTGAATGAGTTTTGTGTTGGTAAAGGTTCCAAGTTCAATGGTTGGCTAGAACATTATATTGCAGCAAAACAAAAGATTATAAATTTTGGCATATTGCTTGTACTTTTGGGTCTTGATATTTTTCTAACGAGGTGTTCTGAAAATTATCTCTCTATCTCTATGATATAGTGGTAAAGTTTATGTATATTTTATTTTTGTCAGATTTTACTTATGAGATTCTATTGAGTATGTTGTCGTCGTTGTTGCTTGTGCAAGCAACAGTTATTGACACATGTGCAAGCAACAGTTGTTGACACATGCATATTTAGTTTTGTTTGCCAAAGGCATGACTCATCTACTTCAATTATTATAATTCACTTTACATGTGGAACATTGTTGAATTTTTTTTAGATAACTTCAAATATATATAATCAACTAATTCATTTATAACAAAAATATCTCTCTTTTAGTTACGTAGAAAACAATCAAAAATTATAGAAAATATATATGATTATATAATATAACTTGCTAAAAGTTATAAAAAATAGTATGCAATGATTATAAAATATAAATTACTTATACATATATTATACGCTAACTAAATATAGTCTAACTATACATAAAATATACATTGATTATACATGTGTATATCGCGAATGATCATTTCTTTTGGCCAGTGGCCATGTTTTAGCCTTTCTTTTATTGAGTAGTTCTCTTTTTAAGCATATTTAGAAAATATCGTGCCGTATAGACAATTTGATTGAACTTAATAAATGATTATTGAAAATTTAAATAATAATATAAACATATTATCTGTTTATATATATATATTTGACATCATCTTAGAGTTTATTCATGAAAAATTTGTTGATCTTTCTAAAGCATATGTTATCATAATGCTATAAAAGTGAAATTATCAGAGAAAAGGATAAAAACAAAATGTATTTTTTATATGTATATAATTTTTATAGTAATTTAAATTTATTTTTTTTGAAAAGAATAACTTTTTACGTTATTCATGTAAGGTCTACATACACCTATCTTTCGACTCCACTTGTGAAAATATTACAGATGTAATAGAAGTGATTAGTCTCAATCAAAATTTAAGAGGGTTTACTGTATACAATTCATACTTCGAGGGGGTTTTGTGTAATTTTAAATTTCTTTGAAGTGAGAAAATTTCCTAGCCCGCGATTTCGCGAGGGTTTCAGTGAACTCTACATTTTTCACACCAAAATGGAGACAGCGAAAGACACCGTACGGCACGACGTCGTTTCGCCGGCCGACGATGATGATACTCCGACACTAAGCTCTCACGCTCTTGAAGCACTGAAAGAGTTCCTCGCCTCGCAGAGCCGAGCAGCAGCGGAAGCTTCGTCAGCTGCGGTGGAGGATGACGTGGCATTGGTGTCGGAGGATTGGAGGCTCAGCCAGTTCTGGTATAACCGCGAAACAGCTGAAAATGTCGCCAATGAAGTTCTCGATCTCTGCCGGTCGGTTGATTCGCCGGCGGTTGCTTGCATTTCTTGTCCCACACTTTACGCTTACCTCAAGGTATTTTAATTGAGTGTATTTCAGTTGTCAAACTTGTTTGTTCCTTTATGTTTAGATGTTAAACAAATTACTTTTGTTTCTTTCTAAAAGCTAGCAAAAATTTGTTGTTGAAGCTTTACACTTACCATGTCAGACTGAATTAGTTGTTGAAACTGAGGTACTAATATATGCTTAATTGATTGAGTTGAGGAATGTGAGAATTTGATCGGGTTTCTGTCTGATGGGAGGTAAAAATCAGCTGGATTTTCAATATGAGAAAAAAAATTAACAGTGAATAAACTTGAGTACAAGGCGAAAAGAGATACTAATTTTTTACCTAACATATATAACATCAGAGATATTTCGAGTAAGAGAGTTTATTAATGCTTGTAGAATCAGAGGCAGTTCATTATAGATGGCTATGCCTTGTTTGTCGACTTCTTGTCCAAAAGTGAGTCATGCTTGGTGTAGCTGTCCTGTTGTCTATAAATGTTCTATGTTGTTCTTTTGTTCTCTTGATGTGATTTGTGCATTTTGTTTTTTGAGTTTAGCCAGTTCCAAAAGCCATTGGTTTGGTTTTAAAACCAAACACAGTTGTTAAATGATTTTGTCTTCATATGTATCTCTATTTCATCTTCATATGTGTCTGTAAATTATTTGCAAGTTCAGTTGTGGATTATATAAGAAATCTATAATTTTTCATTTTCTTTCAAGCATGTTATTGCATTACTAAAAGTACTTGTGAAGCAACATTTTTCTTACATTTTCTTCTCCTCAGGGCTACTTATGGGAGCTTTTGTTTTGTTCTGATAAAGTATTTTTAGCAACTTAAACTTGGAAAGTTAGCAAGACTAAAACATAGCACAAGTCATCACTTTTCTTTAATGTAGCTTCTGTATCCAAGTTTATGTTATTCTTCTTTCTCAAAGTTAGTCAGTAGGTTCAAAGCCCATTGCCAGGCTGTCGGTCTTGCTTGGAACTCGAGTGTACTCAATTGTTATCTGATCTTTAGTTATTCATGATGAACTATGTTTTTCAATTTCTAATGCTTTTTTTTATGCATGGGTCTCAGAAAATTGACCCTAGTGTACCAGCACAAATTCTTGAGTATGACACACGGTTTGAACAGTATGGAAGTGAGTTCTCATTCTACGACTACAACCTACCAGAAGATCTTCCTTCTTCAATGAAACATTCATACCCAATAATTGTTGCAGATCCTCCTTACCTGGTGAGAGCTGACATATGCTATATACTGAATTGGCTCTTTGATTACTAAAGAGTATACCTTTTCACTGTATTTCATTTTTACTTGTGACAAATTTTATTTCTGAAGTTCCCTTTATTCTTGAGAGATATCTAAAAATAAATTGTCCTCTTATATTCAGAATTGCCTACACTCGAAGATCATTCAATTCTTAATTTTAGGCTTCTCACCTTTGGATGGGATGATATATGAAAAAATGGCACAATTTGCATGAAAGTATTGCGAGTCTTGACTGTCTCATAGTCTGGCATGCAAGTTTTTAAGTGAACTTTATTCTTGCCTTCTCTTTCCTTCTCAAAATTTGGTCACCTTAATTTCAAATGTTACTCTATCTTCTATCATAAAGATTTACCTATTACCCCATGCTTGTTTTCAATTTCTATATTTATGAGAAAATTCTGCGCTGCCTTGATTGTTCATTTTTCTGATTTGTTATTCTCCGGTGCAGTAGGGATATCTTAATATGTAGTTGGAAAATGCTCATTAACATTTATTATAAAAATAAGTGCTCATAAGCATTGTTTTATCTTTATGTCTCTTTCTAAAAAAAAAATCTGCGTTGTCATTATCTTTTATTAATCTGCATTTCAAAGGGCAGCATGGGTTACCGCTAAGCCTCAACGTCTCTCTCTCATATGAGAGGATTCAGCTTAAAAAGAGCCTGAAGATACGCTTGCCTGAAAATTGACCTTTAAAACATCTTGTCGTCTTCAGCTTAGAAGGCTGTTTGTCACCTAGAAATGGATAAATATTTCTCTTTCCGTTAAACCTCTTTTTTCTCTGTTAGGAAACTTCCTCCTAATGCACTATCATGACAATGAAGATGAATTATTCCTGTTACTTTGTCTTGTGCATGTTTGGCATTTATTTGATGATCCGTTCAATACCTTTTTTCTTTTATGTTTCAGAGTGAGGAATTATGAAAGTGAAACAATCACAGCAGTATCATTGCTCATAAGTTGTCTTGCGCAATTTTCACATTTATGCAATGATTTATTTAAATATCTTCTCTTTTTTCTTTTTTAAAATTTCAGAGTCAGGAATGCTTAGAGAAAGTTGCTAAAACAATTTCTTTTCTCACGAGACCAGGACAAACCTACTTGCTTTTACTCACAGGTACATACTGAATTTTTTGCAGTGTTTTACGATCTGGTCTTTGGTTGGCTGTCGTTCATTGTGTTAATGGGTTATTGAATGTAGTTATGGTTTTTAAGGATCATTAGACATTGAATCTAGCTGCATCTCTGCCTGTCTTCATTCTTCATGGTTATCATCAAGCTGTTTCCCAATTTTATTAGTAGCAAATATTATGTTGATAAAAAGTTGAAACTATCAAATGAGTTAGCAGCAAGGTCTATCGACTTTCAGCCACCTCCTAAGCACAAAGAGGAGGAATTTGTTTTAGAAGAACAGAGTGATGATTCTACTGAAGAAAAGGAAAGAAAAAGAGTGGAGAAAGTGAAGAAGGATATACTGTCTTGAAAATAACCAGAGTAATATGCCTGGGGATGTTATTTCTCCTTTTCTGTTTTGGACATGCAGGTGAAGTGCAAAGTGGTAGGGCTTCAGAGCTCTTAGGTTTGCGTCCATGTGCCTTTAGGCCAGATCACTCCAGCAAACTAGGCAATGAATTTCGACTGTTTACAAACTATAACCCAGGGACAAGGCTAGGTGGCTGGGAGCAGGCGTAACAAACGGTTCCCCAATTGGAAATCTTCTTCGCCAGAGAATCTGTAGGCTGACATTGGTTTGTGATATAAGTTCTTTCGAACATACTTCAAAGTTACACTTCTTTCATGAATATGAAATATTATCTCCAAGTCTTTCTTCAGTTGCCTAAACATACCTTGAAGAGCAAAAAGTATTACTCCTAGAATGATTATATAGTTGTATGTATTCAGGTTTCATCCAGATTTCACTTGTGATTTCATTGGCTATGTTGTTGATGTATGTATTCAGATTTCGCATTGAGTTACTCATTTCTTTCTATGGGGAGGGGCAATTTAAGGTGCTGGAAAACTTATTGACAAAACGTCTACTTCTAGTAAAATTTGTGAACAATTAAACAAGCGTAAATTTTCTATATTAACGCCAAAGGGATGATGATTTGCTTTATTTTCTCATGATAAAATATACAATTAACAAATATGTACATGATAATGTACAACATGTACAAGTTTTCACATCTAAATTATTGCAAAAATAGTGAAAAAACTTCTCACGACCTCACAGAATCTAGTAGTGGCAACGTCAATATAAAAATATTTTTTAAAATAATAATATTTTTTATGTCTAACCATCTTAAAATATTTTTCAAACGTTGATATTTTTTAATTTTTCCACTTGTCTCGGGAATTTCTTTGCTTGACATTTGTATTTGAGAGAGAGCTATGCTTAGGTCAGTTCCTTCTGTCAATTTTTTAGTAACCCAAAAGTGATCTTTAGGTGAGTAAGTAGTCCCACATGAAGTTCAAAAAACATTTGGCACTTGAGGAGATCTTAAGTGTTGGAAGCTACGACTCCTCTTCATCTAGAAAGGATAGGCAATTAAGAGAGAATAGAGCGATAGCAACAGACAGAGCTATTGAAATAGATTTTCAGATTACTTTCGTAGAGGAGAGGAGGATTCGTTTCGTTCGCTTATCTATATAATTCTCTGTCTAGTTGGGCGAAAGATAATTATACAGGAATTAAAAGTTATTTGACTGAAAGGAGAGGAGCACCATTGTTATGTTCTTTCCTCCATAGAATCGGAAGGTTATATTAGAACATTGGTGGAAAGATTGAGAGGACAACTAAAAATAACTTTAGAAGTCGGATTAGGAAAGTATTCCCCAATTCGAGCAAATGCAATGTGATATTCAAGCTAAAAAGGACTGGTTCGATCTACACATACATCACTAAAGAAGATAAAATTCACATATACGGTGCTCCTCTCCTTATAGTCAAGTGACTTTCAACTTCTTTACAACTATTTTTCGTCTAACATAATTACGAACGAAGACAAAGAATTGCGTAGATAGGAGGACCAATGAATGACAAGCTGGCTTAGGATAATTGATAATGAATTCACTTTCAGTAATGAGAGGCAGGTCAAGTCGATCATTATGAGTGTTACGATTTATTCGATTGATAAATTCATGATTTTTTCCGTAAAAAGTTCATATCACTGCTTGAAATAATACTTGACATCATATATTAGTCTTTAATTCAGTAAATTTCATTAATATCAATTTCAGATAAGTATTTAAATATGTTTTTTTAGAACTAAATTATTTTCTTAACCCTGTTAAAAATCCTGGTTTTTGGCGGGTAACGGGTTGCTATGAATGGATTCGGGTCGGACATATATCAAAGACCCGACCCGGAAAACAGGAGTATATATAAATGGAGTCTTAAGTTTCTACACTTCACCTGAAGGAAAAAAGAAAACGTTCGAATTGGAAATCTCGAAGAAGAAGAATTTCTTTTTTAGCAAAAATGAGACCAAATATTGTTTCTGAGGTATTTTTTCCATCATTACTATACTTAGATCTACGAATTGTTCATATTGTATGTATCGAAATTCAAATGTCGATGTTAGGGTTCTGATTGAAGTTAGAAATTTAGTGAGGTTTTAAAGATGTAGTGAAAATGCTTGATTTTTGAATTCTGAATCTCTGATCATGTTATTTTTGGAGAAATAGAGTAAATTGAGGTTATTCTTTTAGCTTCATTTGGAAAATATGGGGATTTTCATGATGGCAAAGTTAGAAATGTAGTGAAACTGCTTTGATTTCGAATCTCTAATCATGTTTTACTTTTGGGGATATAGAGAAATTGAAGTTAGCTTTTAGCTTTATTTTGAAATCACGGGGATTTTCATGATGGGGAAGTTAGGAAAGCTGTGAAAATGCTTTGAATTAGAATCTCTGATCATGTCATTTTTGGAGAAATAGAGTAAATTGAGGTTTTTTAAGCTTCATTTGGAAATTATGGGAATTTTCATGATGGCAATGTTAGAGAAGTCGTGGGTTTTTAAAGATGTGAAAATGCTTGATTTTTGATTTCCGAACCTCTGATCATGCCATTTTTGGAGATATTTAGTAAATGAGGTTCTTTTTTAGTTTCATTTTAAAGATTTTCATGACGAGAAAGTTAGAAATGTAGTGGGTTTTTAAAGATGATGTGAAAATGCTTGATTTTTGAGGGTCTTTAAAGATGACGTGAAAATGCTTGATTTTTGAATTCTGAATCTCTGATCATGTTATGTTTGGAGATATAGATTAAATTGAGATTATTTCTTTTAGCTTCATTTGAAAATTATATGGGATTTTCATGATGGGAAAGTTAGAAAAGTAGTGAGTTTTAAAGATGTAGTGAAAATGCTTGACTTTTGAATTCTGAATCTCTGATCATGCATTTATGGAGATATAGTGTAAATTAAGATTAATTTGAGTTTCATTTGAAAATGATATGCAATTTTCATGACAGGAAAGCTAGTGTACATTTTTGGTCATGTCGTTTATTGAGGGACTACTTTTGAGAAATCGGGGAACTCTGTGGACTTTATGTAACTTCAACACATGCCACGTAATATGATGATACAATTGGAAATTATTGTGATTTATGAATGAATATGCATTGATTTCCATTAGGGTAGATCGGGAATGATGGTGGAAAAGCCGCAAAGTTCCTCTTCTTTTATTGCATAAAGCTTTTAGACTTTCGCCCCCAGCTAGTACGATCAACTTCAGATGTTAGTTAAAAAAATGTATTGATTTCCCGTTGGGAAGACCTGTAATGATGGTGGCACCTGTGGCAATGCCACAAAGTAACTCTCTTTTCATTGCACAAAACTTTTAAACTTGTACCTTAACTAGTACGATCAATTTCAGATGTTGTTACAAAAATGTATTTATTTCCAGTGGGGGAGATATGTAATGATGGGTGGAAAAGCTGCCAATTTCCTCTCCTTTTATTGCATAAAGCTTTTAAACTTATGCCTCAGCTACTATGATATATTTCAGATGTTGTCACAAATGTTCTCCTGAAATTTAGTCAATAACTATGTTTTGTTCTTTATATTCTTGTAGTGATAAAGTGATTATGTCACTGCAAGGCTGTAACAACAATGAGCTTTATATCTCTTTTGGAGAATGGTTATTCCTCTTGTAGTTGTTAACATCAAATCCTTTGATTCATTATAGAAATAGATTCGTCCGTGATTTTTTTTTTTTTTTAGTCTATTCTTTTTATTTTTGATGCAAGTTATGGCTGTGTACAATAGACCCTGTTGGTCGGGCACTTCCCTGGACCTTGCACATAGTGGGAGTTTTAGTGCACCCTGCACCGGACTGCCCTTTCTTAGTCTGTTCCTTTTAATATGATTGTCTATCTTTTCCTTTTGTTCAAAAACTGTCTATTAGCTCTCTGTTTCTAAGTGTCATTTTGAAGCAAAGAGTGATATAATGATCTAACACTACTTGAATTATCAGTGCTACCATTTTACTTTTATGTTCTTCGGATAAGAAGCAAATAGTGAGATTGCCTTCTTAGCTTGTATTCTACATATTCCCCTACATCAAACAATTAAAATGGCCCATATTTTTTAATAATGCGTAATGTCTAGCTTGGACATTGAAAGCAAGTCAAGAATCAGTGGGAAAAGTAGCTTTTATGTTGACGCTCACTTGTTTCAATTTGTTTGTAGGCGGGATTACAGACAAGGATGGGACAGTGGTGGGAAGGAATTCCTATTCTTACATCTGCAGTGGTGGTTGTTTGTGGGATAATTTACTTGGTTTGCCTTTTGGTTGGGTATGACTCGTTTGCTGAAGTATGCTTCTGGCCATCTGCTGTAATTTCTCAATTTCAAGGTACAGGTTCACTTAGAGTAATGCTGTAGTTTTTTCTAGGGAAAAAAAGCAGACATATATATATATATATACACATATGTATGTATGTATATACATAATATATGTATATAATATGCTACTTCTACATCGAAATGTGCCTGTTAAGAAGAAATTACTCTGTTTGTATCTGAAAAATAATTTGATGGAATCTTATCAACTGAAGTTGAGGATACTGATTCATTGCTATTTCTTAGTAATCTTTGATGAGTTATTTGGGGAGTGGATGGTGGGGTTTGGGCAGGGGGTTAGCAATGTGGTCCGGGTGGTTATTTAAGTAGGAATTACTTTCTGCCTACCAATTTCTTTAGCTATTCACTTTCTTTTAAAGATTTTGGCACCTTACTCGTTCATGTAATTTTACTCACTTGCCATGCGCATACTTAAATTTCAGAAACACACCATTAAACCTTTGCGGCATACTTTTGATAGGTTAAGGGCAAACACTGATTGAGGAGTTAGAGCGTATTTAAGGCTAGCTGCACCTAGTTTTAACTGGCATCCTTTTAGGGTACCCTAACTTGTAAATTTGGTGGTGCCATATTTGTTAGATTTATGACTATGAGAAGGTAAAGACCTAGTACGTTTCCCAGGGCAAGGCATACATTCGGCAATTAAATATTTAGAAACGAGATAGTAGAGGAACTTGGGTAATGATATGAGGATTTGGAATATATCTAGTTATGCTTGTCACTAAAGTTAAATAGGAGTTGAAGTTCGTTTCAAGTTCTAACTCTTAGGTCTTCTCAGTTGTGTTTGAAAGTATTTCTGTTAAAATGTGACATTTAGATTGAGGCATAAATTATATACTACTACATAAACTATGTACATTAATTTAAGAAACATTTTTTTTAATCAACAATTTAAGAAGCATTATTAAGTTTGTAAAGAACAGCTATATTTAAACACTAATAAGAAAATAGTAGAAAAGCTATATTTGAACAATTGATCAGATGTGGGATTATGATGCGAGGTTTACTTTATTCGTTTGGGATGAACAGTATAACTTATTTGACTTACTACTTACTATACATAGTTTAAGACTCTCTTATAGGATGTCGCTGACATGTTTGGATCCTCATAGCTTACATTGCCTTGAGCTGATTAGCATCCGATGAAAAGCTTAGCCTATGGAATGAGCTCTTTCTTCCTTAGTTTCCAATTCATGATACATAACCATAGTAATAACTCTCGTATTCGTCATCCATTATTGACGAATCGCATAATTCAACTTTGATTTGCTTGCTCTGTAATGCATGAAAATATTTTGTGGAGCTATAGTTTTGATATCAGTCTTTCCTTGTCATATTTTGCATAATTTTGCATCCTTTTTTTGTTGACACAGATTTTGTTTATGCATTTCTTTTGCAGTTTACAGGATTTTCACCTCAATTCTGTTTCATGGTTCTCTACTGCATGTTCTGTTTAATATGTTAGCTTTGGTCCCTTTGGGTTCTGAGCTGGAGAGGATTATGGGATCTGTGCGCCTGCTATATATAATTGTTCTGTTGGCCGTTAGCAATGCCTTGCTCCATCTTCTTATAGCACTGTTGGTTGCCTATAATCCCTTTCACTATTATCCATACGTCATGGATGAGTGTGCTATAGGTTTCTCAGGGATTTTATTTTCACTGATTGTGATGGAGACAAGTCTTAGTGGGGCCCAAACTAGAAGGTTTGTTCCTTTCCTTTTTTTGGGGGGAGAGGATCTGATTTCCTCTTCTTAAATCATTAAATTATGATTTTTCCTCATTCCCTTCCTTTTGTACAAGTTTGGAATTCGTTTTACAAATCAATGATCTTGTATATGTGCGTTATGTATGAGCACAGATAGATTAGCGAAACTGTTTTGAGATTTGATGTGACTGGTCACAGTTGATCAATTATGAGTTGTTGGACTCGTGTTTGCTAATGCGTGTTTTCCTTTTCCTTTTTCTTTTTTTTGTTTCTTGCAGTGTGCTTGGTCTTTTTAATGTGCCGGCTAAATGGTAACTGGTTTACTTTCCAATAATTGTAAGTTTATTTTGTGCTTTGTATTGTGTGCATCTTATGCTATAATGTTTTGATTATTTTTCACTAGGTATGCATTGATATTACTGGTGGTGTTTCAGCTTGTTATGACTAATGTTTCCTTACTTGGACATCTTTGTGGTATTTTGTCTGGATTTGCATGTAAGTGACTTCCACCATGCTGGATTCTCTTCGAGTTTTCTAAATTCTATTTCATGTTATTTGTGGTATCATGATAATTATGTGCACAGTTTCTAATATCTTAATTTTTGGGCACCTATCTGATAGCTTTTCTTCTGTTTTTCTTCTTCCCTTCTCTTGATGCTACCAGATACATATGGATTGTTCAATGTTTTAATACCTGGGACTAATTTCTTCTCGGCTATTGAATCTTCCACTTGGCTTGTAAGTTCTCCTAAGAAATGGTAGTAAGATATTCCGATATTCCTTATTTTTTGAACCACTTGTGTGCTCAACTTTGAGGTAGAAAGTGATGTGAGCATCACCCTTCTGATTGATCTGGCTTGCTTGTTTACTTCTTTTCATTGATGTTAACTTCCCACCTCAGTTGGCGGCATCTTGTAGACAATTAAATTCTTAAAGAGGACAGAGAAGAAGTTAAGCCTATGATCAAGGCATTTGCATTGTAAATGGTCACAAGCAGAGACACCACTAACATGAAAGGGAGAGGATGAATGTTTTAATACAAATTGGTCCTGTGGTGTTAACCAAGAGAATTAGAGAAAGGATATCGTGTTTGCATCTTAATTAGTTCGAGAAACCATCACTCTCTTTTCTGCCTCTACCCCAGGTGGTTTGTCCTAGGAAACGACAATTTCATTGAGAAGATTCTGCTTCTGTTAAGTCCTTACGTTGATGCTATATGTTCTCTACTCTGAATTCCCAAAAACAAGTGTTTAAATAGGCCATACTATTTCTCAGCTTCATTATTTTCTCAACTGGTAAATGTAAAATCTGACTGGAATAACACTCAAGGGATTGTACAAGAACCTAATAAGTTGATAAGAGAAGACCAGAAAATAACGAACTCCGCGAGAAATACTTTTTACAACTGTAGAAAAGAAATAAAAATTTAAGGCATTCGCATTTGCCCATTTAACAAAAAAGTGAATGGTGTATCTTTGCTCCCTTTTGATTGTCAAATCAGTTAAGTTCCTTTGGGTTATGTGCATTTAACTTGAACAAAAGAGAAGTTGTTTTATTCATTGTATTGTTATGTTGAAAGTTCGGATAATCATATAATACATTTTTAGTGGTTGAGCCGTGCTTCCAAGGCACATCAAAACCCTTGCCCATCTCTCAACTTCATTTGTGTGGCTTCAATAGCATAGTGAAATTTTGCAAACTACTTATATATTTCTATCTTCTGGGCAGTCAACGTGTGTGAGGAGACCTAAGTTTATAATGTGCAGTGGTGGTAATGGTGCAGGATACCTACCCACACAAAATCAAACAGTGACCTCCAGGTGGATCTTGTTCCTTAATTTAGTCGAATCTTACTGATTTAATCTGAGCATGTGCAAAAATAGTGACGTTTTTCCTTTCAGAAGTGGAGTGCTTTCTGGAAATATTTGGGAGAACCTTTCTTCATGGATGCCTCAGAGAGAGAGCTCTCTTTCTGCTCAGGTATGAGAGATTACTCAGACTTACCTATCAGAGATGTCCCATTACTGAGATCTAAATTAGAAAGAGTTGAGAGGCTATCATGTCTTCCTTTTCTTGTCAGCAGGATTCTTTTCTTCTCAAGTAGAGTAGATAAAGTTGTACTTAGGCTTGATCTATAATGAGTTGTGAACAAGGGAAAATTACTGCCATTTTATATCTGTATTGAAGAGTCTGGCATATGTATTAATCAACCCTTCTCTTGAAGAATTCCCAACTACACAAACTCTTGTCTGTGTGCCCTAATGTATAAATAAGGACAAAAATCATGGATTATAATAATGTAGTTAAAAGTCTATGTTATTAATTTGTTCAAATTGCAGCCGGTGACACAAGATAGCAGGTTTCCTGGTAGAGGAAGAACTCTGAGTTCCCAGACCACCACCGGCAATCATGATTCTACGTTACAGACTAGGCTCCTGGATGGTAGCAGCAGCCCTGAGCATATTTCACCTACAGCTACAATAGATGGAGAGCGGAGCTTAGCTGGAAGGTGCTACAAATAGACTGTTTAGCTTCTCATTTATTATGGCTCGGTCCTTTTTACGTGCTAAATTGTTAACAATCATATAGATATCATATTGGTCGGTGCAATAAGATCTGTTTTTAATTGCATTTTCACGTGCTCCTGCCTTACATGGACTGCTCTCTAATTGAATGACTAGCTGGAAAACAAGAAGTTTAAATTGGTTGATCCAGTAACCAAGTTTAAGACACATCTCTACAGATAAGGAAAAACTGGATTTTCTTCATGAGTTCACAGGACTACAATTCCTTTTTACGCTGTATAGTTTCTTCTTGATTTTCTGATTGTCTTGATCAAAGTAGAGCCTCCAATTACCATTATTACCTAGCGTTCTTATTGTGGGTCGAACTTGATAGATAAACTTTCTTGTTAAAACCCAATTATTTGGTGTCTGTGATTTGCTCTAAAGATAGTGTCATATTTTGATTCTGTGTGACAACTCAGATTATCATCAGCAGATACTACCGCCACAGCTACCAGACAGCTAGGACAGCAGGTATATGACCTGAACTTGGACATTTGCCAAGTGTTTATTACCATCATTAATGCTAAAATCATCTCTTGAATATAGGGCTCCATTCACTCAGATGAAGAGATTCAGAAACTTGTTGCAATGGGTTTTGAGAAGGTTAGTTCGAATGCATCATTTCCTCGTAACTCAGGGAACGCAATTCTTATCAGTCATCACAGCTTTCTGAGATTTACATTGCAAATTAACTTCTGGCTCATGGATGCGCTAACAATCTTGCTTTCTCAGACACAAGTAGAAGTTGCATTGGCAGCAGCTGAAGGGGACTTGAATGTTGCTGTGGAAATTTTAATGAGCCAACAGGTACTCCTTTCGGGTTGTTAGTAAACCCAGTCATAAAGGGGCTAATTATTCTTAACAAATCTTTCAAACGCCTCATATGCAGGGTTGATATGAACTGCAATTGTCGGATATACATGAACATTTGACTCAAAAAGCCGAAGCTCTGCAAAAACTAGTGATCTAACTGCTCGAGCCCTGGTAGTTTTCCTCTTCTTTTTGTTGTATATACTTTGACAGCAAACTTACACAACTTTTAGAGAGAAGGAAGGCCTTTATATGTGTGATTTACAGAGATTAATTGTATATCTACCTTCATGATTTTAGATACTGCAATATCAATGAATCATTGTCTCATATCCCTCTATTTAAGGTTGGAATGAGTTTTTTAACCTAATAGAGATGGAGAGTTTGTTTTTGATAGATCCCGTCAAATCTTCAAGCAAGACGTAGTATAATAAAACAATAAGGCAGTGGGAATGGGCAAATCATTTTTACAGGTCTTAATATCTGTTCTCAGCATGGGCAATTGGATCACGTGATGATGTGAATGGGCCGTAGCCCATATTCGGAGAGATGCCGTCTCAGTGATGCGTCATTCATGGGCTTGGGGTACAAATCTTTAAATGGAATTGGGCTGAGTGGAGGTGGAGCCTTATGATTCCAGCCCGAAAGCCCAACTGGCCAACTAGACCACGTGGTCATGCTTTTTTTTATTTTTTAAGCATTTTAATTTGTTTCAATTATTCGCTTACTAATATTCATTTTGATAGATTAGACATTGAAGATATATTAATTCGTTGTTATATACTCTCTGCGTGGCACTCCTTCCCGTTTTAATTCAATTCCAGAATACACATTAAC
>JAOTQJ010000002.1:19698116-19716897 GCA_025642045.1 Solanum sejunctum
CTACGATTTTCATCACATACATACTTCAATATTATGCATATCATTTTAGAATATAAATATTAATTAGCTTGAGATACACGTGCATGTGTTTGAGAACTAGTTATTCTAAAAGCATTGGAAATGAAGAAATCCAAACAATTATATATCTAGATTACCTTTCCAAAAGCGCCAATATATTACTAGCTTTATATGTTAGCCAATACACTAAAACTAAAATTATTGTGTTCTTTTATGTGTATTTGATTTCACGCTTTTTGTAAATAAAGAAAAATATAATCTTCTTTCTTATGTTACTGCAATACAAGGTTAGATGTTCTTTTTTCTCCTTTTATATTACTTGACTTGATAATTTTTTATTACACATAACATTAGTAGTACATTAGAAAGTTCTATGGTTACAGTACACAAACTGATGGTAATTTTGATCTAACAAAATTTTTGATCTTTATGATTACGCTTGGTAAGCAAGAACATTTTTTGGGGGGACAATCAGACACTTAAAATGTCACAACCAAAGCCTAATGATGAAGTGGCTCCGGAAGTTTGCATCTGACGAAAACTCACTGTGGAAGGAGGTCGTTGCTGCTAAATATGGTATGGTGGATAAGTGGATGACACCTGGGGTGTCGTCCCCTTATGGGTCTAGTGTATGGAGATCCATCAGGGACCTATGGGATTTGTTGGTACAAAGAACTTGTTGTAGAGTGGGAAATGGCAGGAAGGTGAACGTCTGGAAGGACAGGTGGTGTGGCCAGTTTTCCTCGAGTCAAAAGGTTTTCTGACCTGTACAACCTGTGTCAAATACAGCAAGCAAGCTGGGATTTACATTTCAGGAGAGGCTTGAATGATTGGGAGATGGGTATAATAGCAGAGTTCTGGATCACTATTGATCAATTCAATGATCTGTCAAATGAAGAGGACTCACTGGTCTGGAATGTGGACTGCAAGGGGTGCTTCACAGTGAATTCAGCCTATAATTTCAATTCAAGGGGCATTGAGGAAGTTGATTGGCCTTGGAAGATGACATGGAAAACCAAGATACCATATACAGCTAATTGCTTCACATGTTTGTTGGCTAAAGAGGCAATTTTGACACATGAGAACCTGACCAAAAGAGGTTTTCATTTGTGCTACAGATGTTTTTTGTGTGAAGAACAGAGAGAGACAGTCAACAATCTCTTCTTACAATGCAAGTGGACAGATCAGCCATGGCAGATGTTCTTCATTATGAGGAAAATCACATGGGTAAATCCAGGGAGGATTAAAGAGGTACTGAAGTGTTGTAACAGGGATGGAATTGCAGATGGAAAGGAGGAGAGATGGAAAATTGACCCATCACAGTCTGGTTAGAAAGAAATCAAAGATGTTTTGTTGGAAAGCAGAGCTACATCCAGAGATTTAAGCTTAATTGTTTATCTTTACACTTTTTTGGTGTAAACAGACAGTATTAGACAATGCAGTGACAATTAGCACTAGTATAGATAGGTTGTAAGGGTCCATTATTGGGGTCTTTGTAATTACTAACCTTTTTTGTGGGATACTACTCGTTTTGTGGTAGTATTCCTGTGGATATATAGAGTAAATGTTACCTTTATCAAAAAAAAAAAAAAAAAGTTGGAAATCTTTTGTTCTCCTCTTAGTTGAGGTAATTAATTTTTTTCTTCACATGATGCCTCCTCAAAAAATGTGCCACAATTACTAATCAAGTGAATGTGCATAGGCAGAAAGTGAAGAAAATATTTCACATCCAGTGACAACAATGAAGCAACTCGTCAAGGCAAAAAACTAAAGTAGTCCTGAAAGTTATATTCCCTGCACCACCATAGAAGACCATAGGGATTCACCTGACGATTTTTGACGTATTCCATATATGAAGGAACATCTGGAAATCGGACTCGTTCTTCAACTTCAGGAGAAGCTTTCTTCTGAAAGCATATAATATCCCCATCTTCAATCTGTAAGAGATAAATCAAAAGCAAATCCAAAACTGAGAAGATAAAAGATTTCAACAATCGAGCAAGGAAAACAGAAAGGACAAAAACCTGGCTAAATCGAAATGAAGCCTTTCTGTCTAATCTTTCACACATGACAGAAGGTTCAAATTTTATTTCCTGTATAGAAAGAAGACCAAATTCTCATCTCATATCAATCAATGACATCAATAAGAACAACAGGTACATCAATAACAGAGAGAAGGCAACAAAGACACACCTCAAAAAGTTCGATTTCTTGGTCAGGAGCAAATCCAGCCAATTCATTAAGTTTTGGCAGTATCTCAATTGGCTTACTGGTATTCTTCACGAAAAGCCTGCCAACATAACTGGAAATACAAAAAGAGAAGAAATGTTGTTGTTTAACCTTGCCAACAAAGATATATCTGCCATTTGAGCTCCTTTAAAAGCAAATAACTTACCGCAGCTCTTCTTTCTCAGGATCATAAAGCTTAAAGAAAAGGAGTATATCATCTTTACTTTTCTCAGGTGGAGGTCCAGGAATGAGATCCTAAAATATTAAATGAGTTAGATGTATAGGATAGTAAAATCTAAGGCCAAAAAAATGTCAACGAAGGGGAGTAATCCATGGCAATATATAATCTATAAGAGAGTTAAGGGAAGTACCAGGCCACAGTCCACTTCCAAAAATAATTTTAACTCAGCATTGTTGGTCTTGTTAGAAACTTCCCTTAACTGACCAACCTGCATTTGCAGATAGTTGTCATAGACAACAGTATACATCTTTTTCAAGAAACTAGGAATTAATTATTACAAAGAATAATAGTAGTAAATAAAGCACAAGTGTTTTCATTAGGACGGCAAGAGAGAACTACGTTGCTCTAACTCTCCAAAAATGCAGTTGTCACTTGGTTGTGTGTCGGATCCTCCAAAAGTAGTGCATTTTTGGAGGATCCGACTACTTTTGGAGGATCCGACATGGGTAGACCAAAATTTGTAGAGCCCACACAACATAGGAAGAGAATGTATGAACTAGAACATCATGCAAAGTACACTTGTAGAAATCATCAATTCAAGACATTAAAGATATCAAAAGGTGATATACCAGGATAAGCATCAGAACTGAAAATATCATTCACATACTAGAGCAAGTATACAAGATGACCAAAATATGAATGATGCATCACTTTAATTATTTAACAAAGTGTACGCTAAGAATCCTAAGCAGTCGATCTATTAGATAAGTACACCTAAATATAAAATATAGCCGATACCTATCAATCCATGTACCTCATATTTCTAATATGTATTAATACAACAAAACAAAATGAGCAACTAATACTACCCTCAATGAATCTAGTTTGGTCTACTTCTAAGAAGCCTCTGCAGCTATTTCGCTCCATTTATACCCACCTGATTCCAACATTCTGCGGATTGATGTTCATTTAAAAAAATTGCAATATAGAAATCCATAACATTTATTTTCACAGGATACATTAATCATTTGTCTGATGCCAGAAGATTGATCGATTTGAGACAGGGGAAGTGATTGATTACTTTTAAACCCCTTCGGAACATAAATAAAGAATGCAAAAGTGATTGATTACTTTTGAACCAGTACGGAACATAAATAAAACATGCTTTGCATTCTTTCAATGTAGAAAGGTTTTTATTGGTGGTGTTTGGGACACCTTGTATGCAATCTGAGAAATATTGGAGAGTGTTAAGAAGTCCCACATTGGTAGAGGGATGGGAAATTGGACGCCTGGACTTGGACAATCCTCCCCTAATGAGCTAAATTTTGGTATTGAATTAAACCCAGATGCCATATTTTTACATGGTATCAGCGCCAAGCCCATCCCAATTCTTTGTTCACTGATGTTGTACCCCCATATTATAGTGTCCATGCTCCAGCTGAGGTCCAGGTGTACGGAGAAGCCTAAAGAAGTCTCGCCTAGGTCCAACGGAATAGTCAGGGTGTTGGACCAGTTACCACCAGTGTAAGAAATAGTTGTCTTACGAATCCTTCACCATTTTGATTTCTCGATATTATATTGAAAACAACTCCTCCTATGATAACAGTCAAATACAATGAGAATGGTAGTGAAGTTCTCATTGAGAAGACCTCGCATGATTTTTTTGTGATGAAAAGAGATAATGACCAGTGTTAAATGTTCCTCCCCAACTTCTTTACAGAAAGGAGAGGGACATAACAAGAAAGAAGCATAATATTCAGTAATCATTACACCAAATTAACTATGAAAATCAAGGTTTTTTTTTTCTTGGTACACTAGATTTATTTCTCTTCAACCACAGCGCGAAAACCTTTTCTTTCTTTCATGAACTAATTTCATTAAAGACATCAAGAAGATGCTAACAGATCCATAAGGATTCCAAAAAGGTGCAAATAGCCCCCATACAGAACAACTAGGCTATTCTCATAGAGTTAACAAAATCTAAGAACTGAACTGAAGAATTTTTTGTGAATAGGTTGAACAAACCAAGTAAAAGACATTTGGCTTTAAGAAAATAATTAGGTGTAGGATGGCCCTCCAACGGAGCTTTTTGGAGCCCAGACATGAGGTCTGCATTGGAGAGATTGTTTCATATTTGTGCCGATCATCCTCCTTTCTATTGAAGAAAGAGAATCTTTGACACAGGACAATCTCAACAGGAAATTCCGGATGGCAATCGGATGGCCATATTCCCCATGAAACTGGAGACAATCAACCATCTTTATTTGCAAGTAAACAAGCAAATGATATTTGTAATATGTTTTACACTATTTTTGGACTGGGTCATGCCAAGTAATCTAAGCATGCATTAGAAAGCCGGAGCAAGTGGAAAGTTGGTAAAGCCATCAGAAAATTCTGGAAGTTGATGCCAGCAAGCATTTTTCAATAGACCAAATATCCAAAAAGTTTGAAGGTTCAAAATCGTGATAATCATTGCATCACCTAAGAAGTGATACTAGAGTATCCTCTGATTAATTCCAAGTACCAAACTTTTCCAAAGAACATAACATAAGACCTTAACAAATTATCTCCTTTTCATGGTGCACACTGACAGTAACAAAAGAAAACCCACCTTCAACAGCAAAGAATGAATCCAACTCACTCAGAAATTAAGCAGTCATTATTGATGCAAACACATGATGAAACTATGACAAGTATAATTTCTCAAATAGGGAAATACCATAATAACAAATACTTAAAGGACTCAGAATGGGAATGAGAAAGATGCAAGGACTCACTGTTTGTAGTTCCTCCTGCAGAGTTAATGGGCGATTGGGCCGGTAAGTGTGATTCTGCCGCTTTGCCCAAATCCAGAAACGCTGGTACTGAACTGGGATACCAAATTCTTTTGCAACCTCCTCCTGCAACAACGAAAAGGTTGGTCAGACACAAAGCAAGAGTATCCAAGCAACTGGAAGACCACTTAAACCGTTAAACATACCACAGATATGTGCTATAGAAATTAGTAACTCATGGATTGTATACACCAGAAGGAAGGCCAACCTTGACAAAAATAATTCCGTTATTCAATCCCACAGATCACATTTTCATCCTTATTTTTTAAAGAAAGGTTATTAACAAGGAATTAAATGACAAAAACAAGAGGTCCACATAAAATTAAATTTGTCGGGAAGTGGTGTATACCCAAAATTGATAAAAAGGAAGAAAAAAATAGAAAAAGGGGAAACGGTAATTCAGAAGAAGAATGAAGCAAAAGAGATCCAGAGTTTCAAGCCTATCAGTCTAATAGGCAGTGTTTACAAGATTATTTCCAAACTTGCGACAGAGATATCGAAGAAGTCAAGAAGGTGGTGTCCAAATAGTTGAGCAAACAACAAATGGCTTTCCTTCCAGGTAGGCAGTTTATGAATGTAGCTCTTACTGCCAATGCATGTGTGGATTCCAAACTGTATAGCAAGGAGCCTGGCCTTCTTTTAAACTGGATATCCAGAAAAGCTTTTGACCATGTGAATCGGGATATCCTTCTTTAAAGCCAAAGACACTTTTTTTTTTAGCACCAAAGACTGAACTGGATTGGATTCTGTATCAGCAACATCAAGTTTTACATTCTTGCGAATGGAAACCCAGACGGTTTCTTCCCCTCTCATAGGGAATGGAGGCAAGGTGATCCCCTGTTACCTTTCTTGTTTATTATAGGATCCACCTTTTTTGTTTATCATAGCTATGTAAGGAGTCAACAATATGATGGATAAGGCCTTAGAGAAGTTGATAGCCCCATCAAGAAGACCTGGCAGATGATTCCATCATGTATTTTTTGGTGTATTTGGAAGGAAAGGAATCTCAGATGCTTTGGTGATATCTCAACTCTAATTAGCAGTTTGAAATCCTTTTGCCTTATTAACCTCTTCCACTGGAGCAATTTATTCCCTGTTAACAATATATTACCCTCTTAGACTTCATCAGCTCCCTCAATAAGGCTTCAAGACTATTCTTTTGCTTGTGGCTAACTCCTTGATTAAATAGGTGTTTTTGTTCGCAGGAGCTAACCATGTTTTTGTGTATGTAATTTGCATCTCCTTGATGCCTTTCTAATAAAACATCTTACCTTCCCCCAGAAAAAATATATATAGGCTGATCAGGGGTCTCGAAGAGGAGCAAACAAGAAAACAGTGTGTTCATTGCTCATTTGCTGTATGCTGATGATACTCTTGTTCTAAGTGAGGCCAACAAAGAAAATATGCTAAACCTCAGAATAATTACGATCCTATTTGAAGGTGTGTTGGGGCTTCGTGTTAACTTAAAAAAAAGAAAAATCACATTGTATCCTGCGAATGTAGGGTCTGAATCCCAAGTTATTGGGGAGATCCTGGAACGTGAAATAGGTTCTCTACTACAAGTATTTGGTCTAGTGTTGGGTTCTAAGAACAAAGCATTGGAAATATGAAACGTGGTTTTAGACAAATTTGAGAACAAACTCACCACCTGGAAAGCAAAACACCTCTCTCTAGGGGGTAGAACAAGTTTAATCAACTCTGTACTTGATGATTTACCACAGCTACTCCTTTCACGCACAAGGACTAGTACTAGCTTCTATTTTGATACATATCCATTTAAAAAAAGGACCTGCTACTCTCTATCTATCTCATTCTGACTCCCTCCTCCAAATGAGTCCACATAAGTCTTTTACTGATGCTTACAAGTGAGATGATTAAATGTATTCTTGTACCTCTAACAAGTGAGAAGATCATTTACTTTAACTACATATTCAAGACAGGAATGACATAAGGGTTAAATTCAATTCAATCACTGGATGTGCTATTTGGATCCAAACTAAGCAGCAACAATTATAGAAAGTAAATAGTACCTTGAAAAGGTTAAAAGACATCTGTTTCTGGATTCGAAAGCTACGAACTTTGTCATGATCAACAAGATCAAAATATATCTCCTTACCAATCTGTTCTCTAAGATCCTCATCACGTGCAACCTACATACGAGCAGATTAACACAGCATATTCAAGGAGAGAAACTTAATATCAGGCACTAAACCATTTGAAAATGACCTTGATGATTGTATAAAGGTGGGCTTGCGCTTTGTACCGTCTCTTGTCCTCTTTCTCTTCTTGTTCTTTCTTCAACCTTATCTAAAATGAAATTTAAGAACTTTATCACAGCGAACTGAATAATATGTGCAGAAAATCTATTTCTTGTGTGGAAATTTTTTAAAACATACCCTTAGGTGTTCCGCAATGTCCTTCTCACCGACATCACAGATTATTTTATCCTTGTCACTCTCACGTATATAGACAAGCATGTACGCATTGGAGTATTTTGTAAACTTGAAGGGAGTATTATTGAAGCCAGGATTTGTCTGTGGCAACTGTAAAAGCAAAAGTAAGAATCACAGAATGACACAACAGGCCACAATTTAGATATCCTGCTAGAGATTTATACCTCCTCCTCTCCCCCATATTGTTCCTCCAGAGCCCTCTTATTGTCTTCTTTTGTCACACGTTCATCATCAAACTTATACCTAACATAGAACCAAATAATCACATTCAATCAGAGATCAAATTACACAGTCAATTGATGAACTTTTTCTGTATGACAGTACGACATGATGCAGAATTTTTCCCTACTGCTCTGTGATCCTGCAGGAGATGTTCAGAAGGTAGAGACAGAGAAGAAGAAAATGTTTTGCAGAGAAAGCATACCATTGATCTGACAGTGTTGGCCTGATGAAAGCATAATAATGTCCACCATGCACACCGCCACTATGAACCAACACACTGCCATTAAGAAAAGGGAGGTGATACTCTTAGTAGAAAAATAAAAGACAATGCCACACATATAGGTAAGCCAATGGCTTGAAACCATCACATCACTAACAAACAAAAGGAAACAGTTTGGTTTATAAGGGATCTCATAGTTGTATGTCCCAAAATGTCAAGACATCACTGCCCTCAAAGCCAATCTTATCAGACCCAGTGACAGTTTATTGATTCATTGTTTCTATCTTTCCAATATAATTCTGTAATCAGAACTGCTGAGCACTAATATAGCTAACCAACAGCACGCAGAAAGGTGACATACCAACTCCTTGTAAAATATTAACATATATAACATAAGGGAATGAAAACAAGTAACTTCATTTATTAAGAGAGAGATAGAGAGAATAAGATTTAAAACTAAAAATATAAAATATAAAGTGAATCTTAGCAACTACAAACAGCTCTTATGGTACATATGGTTTAGAAGAAGCAACAGAACACAAAAATAGATGTTCATGAATTAAGCGTAGTTAAGTTACGCCAAAGACTTCGCACCTTAGTTCTAGCCAACTAGATAATGATGCAACCATAGCAAAGGCATAGTTGAGATTTGAGGGCCAAGAATTCTTTGTAAGTCAGTTTTGCTCCAAGTTACATGGATATTTTGGGGCCGAATACAGAGTAGGGGAAAACACAGCAGCTTCATAGTAAAGTTTTCTACATGTTGCTTATGTCCAGTAATGGGATTGAGTTAAGTAATAAACGGTTCAAGCACGAGCCTTGAATAAACCGTAAAGAACGAAGTTTTGGGACACACAGCTCACCTATGCATTATGTGGCATAGATAACAAAAAGAAATAGTTGGATTTGCCCCCTGGCCCCCCCCCCCCCTCCCAGGGCTTTGTCTAGAGGCAAGAACCCGCCACATTATTTGTGGATTAGGTGCAAGTTGTTGGTTGGAATCCTGCTGCGGACAAAAGTCAGGTTCTTAAGTGGAGAAGGTAAGAGGGTGGCTGCACTATCCACCAAATTTCAAACCATAAACCACTGATCCTCGGAGATTTCTCAGTTATATAAAAGAATAATAGAAAGGGAGATATTTTGAGGGAGTTAAGAACAGTGTATAGCTTAAAGCATAGATGTTTGACAAACTTGTTCTATTTTCCTTGATTGTTAGAAGGATGGAGACTAATCAGGAAGATGCAACGATTCGTCCTGTGTGGCTCAGAGATGTAATTGAAAAGCTTCCATAGCACCAACTTAGCTTTTGGTTTAATGTGAATATAATAACTTTGCTTATCAAAGAAAAAGGCAGACATTTCATATCAAGCTGAGTAGATGTAATAGTTCAAAGAAAACAATAGGGATTGCATGCCAGTGTGCTTATCTGCGCATAGCCGCATACACAGAGAACAGAGAGTTAAAATTACCTATGAAGTGTATAGAGATTCCGTACACTCCTATCTGCATCAGGAGACAAATATTTTCCGTTCTCCCTATCAAGGTCAAGCTCTAGAGGAAATTCATAGCGATCATTTATCTGCGACATAGGATCAAAGATTGTCACATGTGAGAACCTGGACACTATACATCTAAACTACATTCCTAAATACTTCATGGTCTGGAATGCAAAACAAATACAGGTAATCATTATGTTCAAACTTTAGATAGAGAATCAAACATTGATAGCAGCTGATTGTAGCAGTAAAAGAAGGTTTGGGTGTCATGATAGTTGCTGGTCAAAAACAAAGTTAATAGTCAGTAACAAGACAATTTTTTAGCAGACAAAACAATGATTTGTCAAATTGATGCAGAGGAGTTGCAATGAATAATAAATCATGTCCCATGGTTTCTTTTTTTAAGAAAAAAAATGGAAAAGCTTTTATTGAAAAGGAAAAAATTGTGCCACATTCGACAAATACAAAATTAGAAAAAATCTTCCACTGAAAATATTTCAGCGACCAAAAAGCACCTATCATGTCCCATGGTTCTTTTTTTTTTAATGGAAAAGTTTTTATTAAAAGGGACAAAATTGTTGCCCACATTCAAATACAAAATTAGAAAAAATCTTCCGCTGAAAATATTTCAACGACCAAAATAGCACCTTAAAAGGAAATATTATCCAGTTTCACACTTCCAGAAAATCACGAATGCATTTTCCAAAAATTGGTTTTCCCTTTATATCTAGTTCTTTTAACAGGTTCATTTTCAAGTTCCTTTTCTTTCTTTTTTAAATTGTTTTCAAGTTCCTTTTCTTTGCCCCCTTGTTTTTCGTCTTTTGTTGAAAATAAATGTTTTGACCTGCAAACAGGGGACAGCATCACTCAATGAAGGCCATGAAACAACCCAAAAGTTGCGTGAACTAGCAGTGCCAAAAGGCATCTAGTTCTTTTGCCAAAGGTAAAGCAAATATAGGAAATAACACTGCTCTACAAAGAGATTATGCAACAACCCCATAATAATACAAATCAAATCATAAAGCTAGCTGAGGAAGAATAAACTGCTACTAACCTTAACCATAGTATCTCTCATGAAATCATATTCAAACCTCTTTAACTGAAGCTGAAGAACTGGAGGGAAGTCAATAAATAGTACACCCTTTTTAGCATCCTGAAATCAACACAGCAATCAATATCATTTTTTTATGATGAACTTTTTTCTCTTTTGAGATGATCAGCAATCCAAATTCATAACACGAGAAAGGAAAAAGGTGACAAGTAGGAGGCAGTTGCTGGCGTAAGGAAGTCCTGTGTGACATTCTCTACTCTTTAGCTTTATGAGTTAAGTATCTTTAAATTCAACATGCTGGAAGCGCATTTCATGTACCTTCTGGCTTCCTGCATAGTGGCTTTTAGAAGGCGGGAAGGCGGCGCCTAAACTAGTTGGACTTGCTTGAATCGATAGGCTTACCGGACTTCTCCGTCTATTCAATTTATTTTGTTTGGCACCAACCTAGCCCCACCCCCCACACAATACATTTCCAAATACGATGCTTGATGCTTCCACTAATACTACTCATCGAACAAGATGTCTCCCTTAGTTTTTTGGAAATTTTAATTTACATTAGGGGAAGATTGGGTTCCAAATTATATGCCTACTCAGTCAAGACGATTAATTTTCTTCTTTTTTTATGAAGAAATTTTCTGGTTGCATTATCACAAGAATATAATGGTTTAATGGTTTAGAGAGCCACTAGTGTATCAAACTCAAAGTCTGACCCATTTGGATTAACACTAAGTTTCTAATTTCCTTTGTTTGTGTGACAATTACAAATTATCATCATAAATAGATCCTTCTCAGTTTCTACAAGGAACAGAAAAAATTATTGAATTTCCTTAATGATACTTTTACCGGTAAAAATGATGACATGCAATCACAGCTAAAGCCCATGAATTTATTGTTAAGTGATAGAGTACTGAACCTGCAAACCATGCGCTTCAGCATGGTACTTATTATCCCCTTCTAGACGCTCAACTTCAACATACTTGTCAAACGAAGCATAAACATCACGGCAGCCTTTCACATCGAGCTGAAGATCTGCAGAAGTTTATACAAAAGATAAGTCCATGAAAGGGCATTAAGGATCCAAGGGGAAAACGTGATACGTACCATAAAATGACTCCTTTCTCGTTGATTTGAAGTCCACATTAATACATTCTATGTAATTCATATGGTGCCCCTCAAATAACTTCTGAATTGTCCCTTCCACAACCGTACCCTGGACAAAAGCAATCATTAGAAGATCCAATAAGATCTTCAGATTTGCAATTAGTCATTTTATAAACACACCTTCATCTTGTCTTCAAGCTTTTCACACAACACTCTGTTTAGTTCTTGCACGTCATGCTGCATGAATGAATCATAAGTGTCCCATCCAAAAGATTTTGTCAATTCTTTTGTCGCCACACTGGTATCACTATATTGGAGCTTATAAAATAAACTTTGCAGAGCCAATGGAATGCTCCCTGATGGCATGTCATTCTCTGTGGTTGGCATATGATACACAGCCTGGTGGGACCGAAACCAAAAATGGATCACATTCTAGAATCAATACAAAAGATATACTTAATAAAAAACTTAGAACATGTGCTGACCTTTCTAAAGTAGGGGATATGGTACAAGGTTTGTAGGAGAGAGTTCATGTAACAAGTAGCTCCCTGATTCTTAAGGCCAACATATCCCGTCTCTTTCTTCGAGTCATATGTCCAGTAATCAATGACCTTCCTTACAGCAACATCAGCTTCAATAACAACTTTATCATTTACAAGATACCCCTTATTGGGGTCATAAAGATCACTTAGAAGCATGAATGATGTGAAGCCCCAATCACTCTCTCTTTGGTTAAACTGGTGTTGCGTCTCTGCAACAAAAAGAAAATTCAAATCCATGCCAGGATGAAACAAACTCATATCGCTCAAAACTAACTGACATTTCGGGTTCCCTGGCCATTCAGTCCATGAATCTCAGTATCAAGACAATTTACTAACAAACTTGTAGATCACTAAATCCAACACAAGTTTCACAGGCCAATGCAATTATTTAGATAGTGTTGAAAGCTCAAAAAACTTTGATTTGCAATTTTCAGTTTAAGAAACCTCGCTCTTTCTTTTAACAGCAAGCTTAATATAGTTTAGAAAACCTCATTCAGGGATTTGGAGCAGCCTGGAGTAACAAAGTTGCAAATTTGTCTAAAGCAATAGGACGAGATAAATTTTCCACATGCTAAATGCAATTAACAGGTAAATATTCACCATATGTTTGTCCCAGGCTGGACAGGGAAATGTGTAATTAATGTCTCATTACCATCTTACCTTGGTGTCTGATTCTTGTGCTAGGCTGCTTGACCCGCTTTTCACGAATAAACTAAGCTTCATTTATTATTATTAATAATAATAAAACTAAACCAAGATGGTGTCAAGACTCAAGAAATATATACCAAAATCCTTTTTCTTGCAATTAAGCATTAGCAAATGAAGATGATACATGTCAACCATATAGAGAGGAACATATGGCTGTACTCCTATCCTTGTATTGAAGAAAAAGGTTCTAATAAGCTGCCAATTCTGTTTACTTGAATCATTTACTAATCTTAAGTTTTTTACCGTTCAATTTATTACAGGTAGGGCATTCACACATTCCACACAAAAAAGAGCAAGGTAAGCAGAGGAAGACAAAAACTCACAACACAGAGGGCTTCACATTATGGTCGGCATTTTTCTGTGTGTGAACTGCTTGACAGGAAAATAACACAAGATCCAAAAGAGAAGATGACGTATTCAATTTTACTGACTTTAATGGTTTGATTGCGAATTCTCACAGCATTACATTATAATTTAGTGATGCAGTTTTTTGGATGAGATAATCGTGTGGATATTTCTAAAAGAAATGGTTAGTAGCATCCCATAGAACTAAAATGTGAAAACTGCTCTCTAAGAAAAATATAAGAAGGCAAAATAAATACACATGAATGGTGGGAATGAAATCCTTAACAAACAGAAAAGGTGTGAAGCTTTATATGCATCATAAAGCTGCAACTTCTACAACAAAAAGTGATACAAACTGAAGGAGAAGCAACTAAAATAGACACGTAAAGAAACAAGATAAAACAAGGAAATAACACAAGAAATTAGACAAGGGGAAAACAGAAATTAGAAGAAGGCTTGGGCATCAATCCAAAGGAAGAGAGATTGAACTCATAAATGGATCCACCATGACAAGGGAAGTCCAAATGGGTTAACTAAAGAGATATACGGGGATATTCTGTTAATCACTCACCAACGAGTAAAACACTCATTCATCAAAATCCAGCTAATGAAACTAAACCTAGAATGAGTTATTTATAATAAGAACTTAGATTTATTATATAAATGGAACCTTTTGAAGCACTCCAAGGACTTGGATATCTTCTTGTGTGGGTGCTATGTTGTGAGTGCTAGGCCGTATCTTTTGAAAAAGTTAAAAAAAGGCATTGGATTTTATGAAAATAAGAAAGGGAAGTCAATTCAAAAATTTAAAATAGACATACAATTTAGAAACTGAAAGAAACACAGAGAATTAGTCAATGTCGAGAAAGGTAAGAAACTGCTTTTTATTTTTTTCCTAAAGAGAGTTCAAACAAGTGTACTTCAACTGAGGGAGAAACAGATAATATTCCTAGACAGATAAAATGACAACCAAGGAAAAAATAAAAACTCACTTCCAAATAATCATACAGACAAAGTTTGAATTCAATCTTAAGCTGCATGGATACAGGACAAGAAAAATACCTTTTTTCACTGAATATTTGGGGTTTATTTGATTTACAACTGTTAAACTGAACTGAGCATATCTGTTCCACCCATATGGCAATGTAGCTGAATCTGCCACATCTAAATACATTGACAAACAGTCCACGTTGTTTCCTTTTGGAAATATAAGCACTCTCCTACAAACCAATCCAACCATAGGAGAATGATAACCCATTTAAAAAAAAAAAATTAACCACCAATCTAAGTGACAAATGCCACTTACCACTTATAACTACCAACAACAAAAGGCTCAGAGTATAGCTTCTTCACAGCTATTCGAGAGAACTCGTCAATTGTCCAGGTAAAGCGCGAAGCCTGTGGCTCGTCCACAGCTTGGTTCTCCCCCATAGTAGCATTCTCAGAAGGAGCCACTGTTAATTAAGTTCACAATATGATCACGTCAAAATGTTAAAGCAAGATCCAACCCAAACATAAGACTAATCAATTGCCAACCTAAACCCTTCTTAAACAGAGAAGAGACTGAAACAGTAACAATTAAAAGAGGAACAACCTTCCATTGGCTGAGGCCCTTCAACTAACGGCTGAGGACCTTCAACTAAGTCAGAATGTGGCACAAGCATCTCCTCGTCTTCTTGCTGCTGAATTATCACAAGGGAAAAAAAAAGGATTTCAGATGTTGCTAAAATAAAAGCACTTGCACCCATGCAAATTCATCCATCCCAACCTTGCCGCAACAGCGATGTTATCAAATATAATCAAACAAAAGACAGATGCCCAATCTGAGCTCATCTACCTCAAATAAACCCGGCAGCTTTACCAGGGACCTATACTTGTTGACACCAACAACAACAACAACATACCCAAGTGGAATCCCACCAAGGTCTAGAGAGGGTATAATGTACACGGACCTTACCACTACCTCATAAAATGAGATAGAGAGGCTGTTTCCAGATCACTGGACACCATGGTAAAATCAACTCGAAAGCATGATCTATTGACTAGTAAAACCCTAACTCTCTCCCGTGAATCAAAAACCCTACCCTTTTCACATCCATGGTACCGCAACTCAATTCCCGGAACAATGAACACAAATTCAATCCCTATAAACCCTAACTCTCCGCAAATCAAAAACCCTATCCGATCACAAATGCAAAACATATCTGTGTCACATCAATTTTATTAACGCCCGAATTTCACAAAAACTATACACATAACACAAACATATACCGATTGAGAAAGTGAAAATTCAGAAATGAAATTAACGAAGACTCACATCCAATGGTTGAGGATTCAGCATGGTCATGCTTTGAGGGTGACAAGTAACCGTCGTCCGATCAACTAAATTCCGGCGATGTGAGTGAGGTGAGTAGGGGGTGGGGTGGAGGCGGGGGTAGGGGGGTATATGAAGAACTGAGATTAGAGGGGCGTGGGGTGGGAGAGAGAAGGATGGGTTTTCTGAAGTTTAAGTGTTGTTTGGTTGGGTTTTCGATGGGAAAAAGGATACGCTTGGAAATAATGGAAAAGAAAAGGGCAAATTGAGGGAAGGGGAAATAGTTATTATTGCTGATTATAAATTTTGCTAAAGTAACTTGACTGTGAGAAAGGAATATATGAAGATAGACTTATGAAAAGCTGACACGTTGTAGGTCTACTTGGCGGCGGGTTAGGGATGACCGACAATTTTCACTTTTTTTAGGATTTCGTGAAAAATAAGGTGGTTTTTTTGAATAATTTTTTTTAAAAGAAAAATGTTAAAGAAGTGTGATCAAATTTGAATAAATTTTATTTTTCGCTATTTTATTTTATTGATGTTAAATTATATGAATTTTAATTAATATTTTAAGATATATTTTTTATTTTATTAATATGAAAAGAATTGAAAGCTATAGCACTATTCGTATAATTTTTAACCATTTAAATTTTAAATATTCAATTTATCTTTAAAGTTTAGTCAATTTGACCTTAAAAAGTGAAGTATTGATAAGTAAAAGTGAAAAGATGTTTTAGATATAATGTTTTTAGTTTCCAACAAACTTTTTGGAAAAGTATTTTAATTGTTTTTTTAAGTTTGAATTTTGGGATAAACGTTTAAAAAAACTAAAATATGTTTTTAGATATAAATACTAAATATTAAGATTATTTAATTAATTTGATCTTCAAATTTTATCTCAGAAAATAGGTTAGAATTATAAAAATATGATACACTTATTTTGAAAGTATGCATTTTGGGGCTTTGATCATTCCGAAAAGAAAAATGAGTATAAAAAAGTCAAATTTTTTTCGTAACGGAAGGATATTTTAAGTAAAAGAGTTTATCAAGAGTGAATGAATTCAAATCTACAATCGTATCAAATCATAAATAGAGTCAATCTAAGAAAAAACTTGATTAGTATTTTGATTTGATATTGAAAAAAAATAAATATATTTAAGTTGGTTTGTTTTTAATTTAAAAAAATCAACACAGGACTGAACTAATCCAAAATTTATATATAATTTTTAAATTTTATTTTATATACTATAAAAATATTTTCTTTGAGATAATTTATAATTGTTTCTTATACTTTTTCATGATTTTTTATCTTTTAACATTTAACCCTCATGAAGTTACACAAACATCTTGAATCACTAGCCAAACAAGCAGGTTTAGAAGAAAACCAATTGTTATTGCGAGTAAATAAAAGAGTTAAGCACTTTCTTAGCTTTCTCTTCCCCACCGTCCGGGTGTCAAACTCAATATATTATTTGTGGCCCGGAGTTATGTTAAGTTTGAACTAGAATTTTAAACAATCTAAAAAAAGCTATATAGTCCATAGATATTAGTAATCCTAATAAAGTTCAAATAAAAAATCAAATTAATACTAAGGCTAAAAAAATGTCTTATCGTGACAATAAAGTTGAATTGTTTTCGACAACTAAAATGCATAACTTAATTTTGATTTTTTAAAATATTTAGTCAAATAATTAATACTTATTAGACTTATTTTAGCATGAGTTAGTAATTTTAAAATTATGATTATTTCTATTATAACTTTTTTTATTTATAATACTTATTTTATGAAATTCTTATTAAATATTTTGATGTCATCACATATATCTTATTTTGTATTATTTTCTTAAGAAATAACCAAAATAGTTATATTTTGATAGGCCCCAAGGAACATTAGAAGATCAGTAAATTATATGTTGTGTCAGTTTTAAAAAGACAAAATTGAGAATTTTTTGAAAAAATAAAAAAAAATATGATATTGAAAAACTTATTTTTTATTAATTTGATTTAGTTTATAAATTTAAAAATTCGATACAAATAATGTGATTTGATATTTGAAAAATCTTAATCAACCTTATCCATAACACCCCTAGAGTTGACTTATTGTTTTACACATAAAATTCTTTTACATTTTACATTCTCAAAATGGATGATACTAAATATTTCATGATTTTCTACGTATTAATAACTATTTATACCATAGAAGAACTTTTTATATCTCAATAACCAATCTCTAAAATTGCTTGTTTTGTATTCCAAATCTAACAAGTAAATATATGTGTCATGAAACGAAATTTTTAATTTAATTAATACATTATATAATTTGACATGTTCATTATAAACTAAACTAAATATCAGAAAAAATGAGACGAGAAGGAAATTAACTTCAATCAAGTAAAAAAGAAATTGTCGATCCTAAAATATCAATTAAATTGGTAAGTATCTAGACAATCAAAAACTTGAAGGGCTTCATAGCACAATTCAAGATTATTAGGGGCTAATTTGTTATATTCACAATGAGTAATATAAAACTACGTATATATAAAATACTATATGTTAGATTTACAAGTTTATGTTAATATGATTTCAATATATATTATTTTTGAGAAAATTATATAGAATAGACTCGTTATGAAATTATTATTTACCAATATATATATATATATATATGAATTTACTTACTCAAATGGGATCCAACCCAAATTATTTATTTTTATTGGACCCATGACTCAAATTATGCACTCTCTTACTCCACTTTCATCTGATATCAGCGTGATATCAACATGAATATTATGAATTTTTTTTTTTTGATACTCCAACAATATATATACACCATATCGGCATCATATAAAATGAGATCAATCATCTGTGACTCTGGTAGTATATTGACATTTTATTGGTATCATATAATTTGGACTCTTTTTCTAAAAGATAGAATAAGTAAGAGAAAGTTATTAAAGTCTCAAACTTTTCATTAAACTCTAAATTAGTAGAACATATATTATTGTGATACTCCATTGATATATTTATATCATATCGATACCATGTAGAACTGAACACAATTCTTTGT
>JAOTQJ010000002.1:19761433-19771982 GCA_025642045.1 Solanum sejunctum
TATTATTAATCATAGATTATTCTCTCATCTCATAGCTTTTTGTTGCAATTAAGCTCACTAGGTTAGATAGATTTATAATTTCCAATATTGAACTTCTCAAACAATTTGAATTCATTGAATTTTATATATCGATATCACTAAACTATAAATTAGCGATTACTTCGTCGATCTCAAAATCATTTGGTTTGATTTCATTATGAAACTCTATCTCATTGCTCATCAATCAACTTCATTATCTGCAAGCTAAAATTGTGTCTGGAAATCAGAGGCGGAGGCAGCACATGAATTCAGTATTTTCAATTTAAAATATGAATTTATATATAAAAAATTTTACTAAAATTGTAACAAATATTTAAATAAATATTAATTTATAACTTTAAGATATCATGAATTTAATATTAAACTCATAAAATTTAAAATATGAATCCATTTCTATGGAAAAACTTTACTTCGAAAATTAGTGTCATTTTTTTAAAATTTGAAATTGGTCTTCAATTTTTTTTTCTTCGTTTAATATATAACCAAATGTTATTTTTTATATTTTTATTTAGAAAGAAAAAAGAATCACATAGAAACGGTCAAATATCTTTAAAATACAAATCCAATATATTGTCATAGTAAGACTTATTTGGACTGAGACTTACATCATCCTTTATTCGAAAAGTCTGATACGTTCACCGTTCAAATAAGTACAAAAATACAGAATTTAATAATTTAAATTTAAATTATATTATATTTTAGATTTATTTATTATATATATACAACAATAACATACCCAGCGAAATCCTACAAGTAGGATCTAGAGAGGATAAAATGTACATAGATCCTACCACTACTTCGTAGAAGTAGAGGTTGTTTTTTGAAAATTCTAGTCTCAAAAATTCATAAGCAAAATAAATTTGATATGACAACAAGGAAAAAAAAAAGAAATAAGAAGGACGACTAATAACGAAAGACAAATAATAATTACGAATAATTGATTTAAAATCCAAATCAATTATGATTTAAAAATTCATAAATTTAAAAACTATGAATGTGACTCTTAACAAATGTATTCTTATATATCTTAAGTCTAATACTTGATTTTTTTTTTTGTTTTTCGCTCAGTACTCGGTATTTGATATTTATATTTAACGTCCAATTAAATTTAAATTTGTATCGAAAAGTCCCACATTAAAGATAAAGCTCTCTAACAAGGATGACTTCGTACCTAAGAAAACTCAAATCCGAAACCTCTAATTGAACTCAAACTTCGTATCACTCTATCATAACCCTAATCGGTAATACTTAAATTTCACTAATAGTATTCCAAAAGAGTATATTAATGTAAAATATAATGTAAAATAATATTCTTTTATTTTGATTTATTTATCTTTTTTTATTTGATTTAAAATTTAAGAAAGTATACCTTTTTTTTTTTTTTAATTTTGTGATATTAAATTTTAAAAAATATATAAATTGTATTGAAATATCCTTCTATCTTAAGTTTTAAATATATTATATGGAATATTATAATTAAAAAATAAGGAGATAACATAATCAATTGAGGATTGAGAATGACAAGTAATAGATAAAATTTCTTTCATTGCCATAACCTATATATTTATTCAACCAAACATGTTACACAAATAAAAATGAAAATTTACTAAAAGTAACAACTTGTCATTTCATTTTGTAAAATGTAAATAAAAAGTAACTATTACAATCAATAAATATAAATAATCTTTATGAATAAATTTTAGTGGTTAATTATAACCTCTAAGATTCTTATTATTGAGGATTCCTTTGTAAAGAATTTGCCTATTCAAAGGCATAGATTCCAAGCTCTCATCATCCTTAAATTTATCTTTGTTTTGAGAGCCCAATTCCACAACTTTATTGGAGAACATGACCTCCTTCTTTGCTTCATCTTTATCTAGTCACACAAATAAAAAATATCACCAAATAAATTATTAGAAAAATATAATTAACATAAATAGTCATCCATTTTTTCCATCAATCTCGGTAAAGCCAAAGATTCACTATTTTTTGACTTTGAGATATGATGGAATAAAGCAAAATGACTCTTTAAACTGTTTGTGCTTCTTTCAATTGTAAAGTAGCAATTAGTCAATGCAAATTTCGATGTTCATCATCATAGGGGTCAGGCTGCGTACATCCGACTTTTTCTTACCCCGTAATGGACGAGAGCCTTTGAGGCATTCGGATAATGTTGTTGTTATGTTATTATTATAAATAGTCATCCATTCTCTTGAAAAATAGACAACAATATATAATTATATGTTTATCTTATGTATTAGTCAAAGTTCGCAAAAAGTCTCATATTTCATAAAATTGATGATATCTTTTATTTGAATTGGGGTCTATCAAAAATATGTTTTGTGTTTTCTCAAAGATATACCGAGTCAAGATAACATACACATCACTCTTCTTAATCTTCACTCATGAAATTATATTTGACATATTAAATATTTTATTTAAATTAAAAATTTTAGAGAAATAATACCTCTACCCTTTTAAAAAAATAATAAGACTGTATACAAATTATCCTTTTGAAACTAATTTAATTTTAAAATAATAACAAGATTGTATACAAATCATCCTTTTGAAACTAATTTTGAAGGTAGAGTAATAATATAAAGTACTTATACAATGGTCCACAACTCAAGAAATTGGGACCAAGGTCCTAGCGGTTAAGGGCCGTTGTATATTAGAGGGAGAAATAATAAAGAATTTCTTTTTTTTAATTACAAAATAAATAAGAAAAAAAAAGTTGAAAACTTTACATAAAATTGAGTAATTTTATCCTTCATTATACTTTGGATCTAATCTTTGACACGTACTAAAATCTTCTTATTTTACGGTAGAGCATCATTAAATATGAAGAAGAAAAAGTTAATAATTTTTATCAAAATGATCAACATTTAATTTAATAATATATATATATATAACTTTTAGTAAAGTTATAAATTGACAAAAAATATAACAGATGATAAATCTCATATAGCACATATGAGATTTCTCATTATTTTACGCTAGAGCATCATTAAATATACAAAGAAAATCTAAAATTTTCATCAAAATGATCAACCTTTAATCATATATGTAAGAAATAAGTTTGACATAATATATATAAATACGATTTTTCAACAAAGAAAAGTTCAGAATTCAAATACTTAGATAAATTATGCTTTTCAACTTCGCCTTCAAACTTTATGGCAAAAGTATATATGTTACTTTCAGTAAAGCTATAAATTGATCCAAAGTATAACAGATGATAAATCTGAACAATTTTTTGAAAGCAAAATATCAAATTATTTATATATGTGTAAGAGATAAATTTGACATGGTATATACAATGCAATTTTTCAACAAAGCAAGTTCAAAATTCAATTAGATATACTCCCTTCTGCTTCTCTAATTTCGCCTTTAAACTTTATGGCAAGAGCAGATATGCGACTTTCAGTAAGGTTATAAATCGACCCAAAGTAGAGCAGATGATAAGTCTGAACAATTTTCGAAAGCACAACATACCCAGTGATGTCCCACAAGTGGGATTTGAGGAGGGTAGATTGTACGCAGACCTTACCTCTACCTCATCGAGGTAGAGAGGCTGTTTCCTAAAACCCAAAATTACACAACAATTTTCAAAAGCAAAATATTGAATTGTTTATATATAGATATAGAGAGAAAAAAAACATACCAATTTGAAGTTCCAATTTGTTCATGAAATCATGAAGAAGATGTTTATGCACTTTCATAGCAAGAAGAACAACACTTCCAGAAACTGCAAAAACAGCCACAAATGCAGATCCCAGTGAATTCTCCATTTAACCCTTTTTTTGTTCTTCCTTTTGCAATAATAGCCAGAAATACTCAATTTTTTTTTTAATTTTTGGATTTATTAAGATCAAAGGAAATTTTCTTGGAAAATTCCAAACAAAAACATTTTATTGATAAGAATATGTAAGAGGTTCATGGAATTATTATAATGAGATAGAACAAAGGAACAGTTAACTTGTTGCATTTAAAAAAGGGAAATTAATTTATTTGGAAATGGGAAAATGAATTGTCAACTGTTTCTATTTTTAAAAAACTTATTTCTTATTTATAGTTTTTTATTTGTGGTATTTGACTTTAATTTTTGTAACACCAAACAATAAAAATAGCCATTTTATGGATTCTGAATCTATGTTTATCCCCTAAAATTTAGTTTTATCCTGGAAAAATCTTGTGTTTTAAACGAAACTATAGTACATCCAAAGATATTTTTAAATTAAAATGTTTAATTCTTTTTTTTTAAAAAAAAGAAGCCATAGTTATGTTTTACCTTAAAAAAAATCCTCATTTTTCTAATTAGTTGAGTTAACTAATTGAGACGGTTAAGAGAAATAGAAATGGTATTATAGAAATTAAAATACTCTCTTTTTAAAAAAAATTAAAATGCCAAAATACTAGTAATGGTTACTAAAATTTAATTCATATTAAAATTAGTAATGCAGAAATTAATTCTGTTGAAATGATCAAAAACTAATTTTCTTAGAAGTGAGTTTTGTCTTGTTAACTTTTTCATTTCCTTTTATTTATTGTATTTTAGATTGAGGGGGTATTGGTATTCGAAAAAATATTTTCTAAAAAATAAATAAATTATTATTTTTATATATATAATCTAGACAAATACGAGACATGAGAGTTGGATGGTGACAGTGTGAGGGATTCGATGGAGTGTGTGAAGTGGTGGGGATTAAGCGACATGACGTTGGAATGCATGAGAATGACAGAATCAGAAATTTAACAAAGAATAGACATGTACATTTTTTTTCTATTGTATTAAGGACTTTGTACACCAATGTAATATTTCAATAAATAGTATATACTAAACCAACATTCATCAAAGGTGGCTCCGCGCCATAGGTGTGGGATAGTGAAGATGGGTTACGAGATGATGATGGAGAGGAAGTGTGTTAGAGAATAGTAATTAAAAACACAATTAAAATAAAATTTCAATTGTTTTGTCATTTTTAAGGAATTAATTTTTCAAAAAATGGATGTCTCTCTTAAATTCTTTTTCGAATAAAATTATCTAAAAATAAGAAGAAAAAAAACTTAATTAAGGGTTGTTAGGTAAAAGGTGGGGCTATTGATATTTTGCATATGGTTGGTGTGGCAAATAATTATGGAATATTAGTCAAACTTGTTTGGTTAATCAAGAATGGAATCCGTTAATTAAAAATTAATCCATATTTCTTATTAATTATTATATATATTTCGCATGTTCGTATTTAAAAAAAAATTATTTGAATTAGAAAGTCCTATATGTTTACTTTCCATCAATCTTGAATAGAGCTAAAGATTCATTATTTTTTTGGTTTTAAGGTATGATGGAATAAAGCGAAATGGTTCTTTAAACTGTCTGTTCTTCTTTCAATTGTGAAGTAGCAATTAGTCGATGTAACTTTCGACGCTCATCAGTAAAAATATCATCCGAAAATAGTCACGCTATATTGTTAAATATAGGAGTCGGACTACATACACTCGATCCCCTTATCTTGCAATGGACAGAAGCCTTTGAGATATTAGGGTAATATTGTTATTGTAGAAAGTCCTATATGTTTGCACGTTGGTGTTCAATGAATATTTATAATCCTAATAATAGCTTAAAACATTTAGAATTACTCCTAATAAAATATAGTTTTGTGAGTGAAAGTCTTAAAAACTCACACACAGGGCATGGATTAGTTTTTGAAAACTCAGAAAATATTTGAATTAAATTTTATGATCAAATATATTTTTAAAAGTAAAATTTTTGAATATAATCTAAAATCTATAATCAAAATTGAAATGTGATTTTTGTGTGTGTATTGATTAACAAAGGAAATTATTTGTAGTTATTAAACTACAAATAATTTTGTACGTATAAAAATATACATAAAAATTATCAATATCATTATTATCATCATTATTAATATTATTATCAAAACATTAATAATTTTTACACATACATATATAGTGTTAATTTGATATTATTAAAATGTTTTTAGAAAAGTTAAAAGTTATAATTATTTATTATGACTGTATATAAGTTGAGGTTGAATGAACTAGGTCTATTATTTACCTAAGTTGCAAAATACGAAATAAAGTTATTTCATAAGTTTATATTTTATTAAAAGAAGGTACATAAATAAATATTTTATTAAGAAAAGATTCAGGCATAACACAAAAGAGACGTCTGTATCTAGTTATTTTTTTATTATTGTTGAGATATTTCTAAAATTATAAGTATTTGAAAGTTTGCAATAGTTATATATATTTGAAATTTTGTAATAACACATGAACTTAGTTATTTATTTATATAAAGTAAATATAGAAATATGTGATTTATTAATACAATATTTTTTAATATTTTTATATCTTGAGAGATTTTTTATATTTTTAACGTAACACATAAATATTTTCTTTAACTGGACTTTATTTGATATTTATATCCTTCACTTTTGAGTGTGTGCATAAATAGACAGTTAAATTTGTATTGAATTAAATAAGTAGACACATGTATCCTATATAGCATAATACATGTTGGACGCTATACAAGACACAAAATTGCAATGTAGGATGTAAAACAAATATGTTTGTGTATTCAATTTTATATAAATTTAAGCATTTACTTCTGTACAACTAAAGTTAAAGACACATATTTCAATTGAAGCCAAATTTAAAGGAAACGTTTATGTATTTTATCTTATTCGAAAAGAATGCAACTTTCATTTTAATTTTAATATTATTTCAAATAATATCTAAACAGATCCTAAATTTCTTTCTTTTTTTTTCTTTTGATGATTCGATATCCAAATTGATAAAAGTAATTCGTATCCTATAAAATTAATCAAAATGCACGCAAATTGATTCAGACAACATAGCCGAAAATAAGGGTCCCATTTTCTATTCCCCTGTTCCCTATTTCCCCGCACCCTTATAGGAGAAACCTTATTTTTCTCCCTTCCACTATATTTTCCACCATTAGTATATTTCCTTGGAAATATTTTATCTAAATCCAAAAAATCATCTAATTTTTTTAAAATTCACATAAAAATTTCTCCAGCCCTTTTCGGAGAGGGTAATTTTTCCAATCTTCTTCCCAACTCCGAAAGCTTCATCCTCATGAAATCAAAAAATTAAGAAAAAAAATATTAAAAATTAAAATAAAAATTGAAATTGAGCAATGACGAGACCGATAATCATACCTTCGCCTCCAATACTATCACTCGACAAACGGCAGCCGCTTTTATCGAGACATGATTCGTCGCGCGGGGGAAGCGGAAGCGGCTGTAGCGGTGTTCGGAGAGCGCGATTTGCGGAGGTTGCCGGAGGTACGACGGCGGAATGTGCGGCGGTGGCTTGTTGTTGTCCTTGCGGGATTGCTAATTTGCTGGTTCTAGCTGTGTATAAGGTTCCTGCTGGTCTCTGTAGAAAGGCTCTGAGGAAGAATCGCCGGAATCGATTGATGAAAAACGGACTTTTACCGTCGTCGGCGAATGGACATTGCAGCTGCGATGAGATGGAGCTTCATGCTTACCAGATTTCTAGCCCTATTGCGGTGGTCGGCGGAGTCGGAAACCTAGAAACCGATAAGGATGCTCTGGAGCTGGAGAAGGAAATGTGGGATAAATTTTATGCTGCTGGGTTCTGGAGAAGCCCATCTCAACGAAGCGAAAAGTAACGGTAAATTAAAAAAAAAAGAAAAACTCTGTTTGCTCGATTTAATTTGCATATATCTTAATTATTTTATCATTTTCAATATCATAATTTTTGAAATAAGATAACTTTATTCATCAAAATTATGAAAATATTCATATATAGCTTTTACAAAAGTACAAGTATCCTTTGGTAAATGAAATTTTTTTATTTTTCTGCTCGTATCTCGATTAATTCAAATCTTAAGCTATAAAATTCTTTATCTCAACAAGATTTTTGTCATATCAGAGCTCAAATCTATTTTCCTATCAAATGTTTAATTAGTTCGGATTGCGCATTACAAAAATTTTTAATGTAACGCTTTTAATATGTTTTTTCTCATATCAGAGCTCAAATTCGTTTTTTTGTTCAATGTCCGATTAATTTAAATAGCACATTATAAATTTTTTTATAAATACTCTCAACATAATTTTCTTCATATTTGAACTCAAACTCGAAAACTTGATGAAGGATGAAACACAACCCATATTAATTAGTAAATGAATTTAATTTCATAAATTCAATAATATGAAGAAAGGGAGTAAAATGTTTAGGTATTTTAATACTGAGAACACAGTTATTTCTATTTTATGTTGGTAGAAACTAATAAATATTTTGTGAAATTATTTGTGTTGATAAAAAATAATTATTATTTCGTAAAATTAATCGACACGTGTGATTATGGATATATTGTTTCAATTTTCAGGAGTGGGTGTGCATAGGTGGTTGAATGAAGAAGAGAGGGAAATTGTTCTATTTTATTTTTTTTTTTGTTTCACTCCCTTTGTAATTAAAGACTATTTTCACTCTTGTAACCACCAATGTATCTTTGTATTATATTCTTCAATTTCTTTGGCATGTTTTTATTTCAAGATTAAAATCAATTGTATTGTTCAATTTCAATTTTTATTTTGATTTTTAATATTTTGTTCCTCATATATAATGGATGTTTGGCTATGTAAATAACAAAAAAATATTTTATGTGAAATTTTTGAAATTGAAGTTCTATTGTTATTTATTTTTTGTGATAAGTGTTTAGAATCTAAATGATTGTATAATGGATTATTTTATAAAAATTAAAATTTTAGGATCAAATTGAAAAAAAAAATTAAAAAGTGAAAACAAGATTTTCAATATTTTTTAAATTGTATTAGAGATTTTTTTATCAAACGTTGATTTTCAAACAAAATGAAAAGAAAATCAGACAAAAATATTCATTGTTAAATGGATCTTTTCAAATATTTGCAAATCTTTTTGGAGGAGAGGAGTGTCTTCATATGATTATCGTTAGTTCATATGATAAGGTATTAGGTTAAGTTTCATATAATTGTATGACCATAATCGTTGTGTTTGATTTACTTTTATTGTTAAACTCCAAAATAAACAGCCTTGTGTTTATAATGAGAACAACCTCAAGTCATCACTGTGCGTTGGGTTTTGGGCTACACCAACAACAACAATAACATATCAGTAATATTTCACAAGTGGAGTCTGGATAGATTATACGCAAATCCTATCGCTACCTCATAGAAGTAGAGAAGCTGTTTCCTAGACCCTCAGGGTTTTGGGCTACACCAAATACTCCAAAATTTGAGATAAAAAATACTTGATTATGTTATAATTTTAAATCTCAACTCATAAAATTTGAATCTTAGTATCATTACTATTATTTTAAAATACAAGTGATTGGATAAATCTTTGCCTTTTTTAAAAAATTAAAAAACATAATAATAATTTCCATCAAGTTAAACAAATTGATGGAGTGGAGAAATGAAGAAGAATGTAGAGATTTAGATGCTGATCAAGTCTGATTAAGATGTCTAATTATAACCAAAGTTATTCTTTTCATTAACTCCAACACTAATCATTTCTGTTTGAGGATTAATTTCTTTTGGACTCAACTTTTCTGAAAAAATATCTGATCAATTTAAGACAATTTTAAGTGGGAGGATTCACTTCCAATTACACTTTGGGTTAAAGAATAAAAATATAATTTATTTTTATTAAAACTTAAATCTTCCCATCCACCCACCCATATACAAAGTACTCTTTTACGAGTATAATAATATACAAACAACAAAGGTTTTCGTATTGTGGGGTAAGGGAGGGTTAGATGTACGCAATCTGACCTCTATGTTTAAAAATATAGCGTGACTGTCTCCGGATGACCCGTGATGAGCGTCGAAAGTTGCATTGACTAACTACTACTTCACAATTAAAAAAAGCGCAGACAATTTAAAAAATCATTTTATTTTATTCGATCATACCCCGAAGCAAAAAAATAGTAAATCTTTTGTTCCATCCGAAATTGATGGAAAAACGAATATAATAATATGTTTAGTATAATTATATGAATGGTATTTTGGATGAGAAGGTATATAAAGATTTACTCTTACTCGTATGAGACAAAGAAATTAATTTTGATAATTTACCATGTGAAAAAATTACTCTTTATTGAAATATTTTATTTTTTAAATTGAAATTGAAATTAAAAATTTTATGATCAACACTATTTTTAAAATAAAATAAAAAATTATTTTAAAGATTTAATAAATATATGGTCAAAGGATCTAATAAAGTCTGCAGAATGTTATAATCATTACTCCATCACACTTCTTTTATAGTTTTTTGTTTTGGAAACACAACTATGTTTGGTGTGGTATTAAATGTGTAATCATGACTCACTACAAAAGTAACACTTCCTGTTTTTTTACTTTTCGCTTGCTATCACATGTCATCGAAAACAGTTGCATTATATTTTTAAATATAAAAATTAAATTATATATATTTAATTTTTTTTATTTTATAATAGGCGAAA
>JAOTQJ010000002.1:19773594-19783648 GCA_025642045.1 Solanum sejunctum
CATTATATTTTTAAGTATAAAAATTAAATTATATATATTTAATTTTTTTTATTTTATAATAGGCGAAAAGTTTTGAGGTATTAAGGTAATATTATTATTATACATAAAATATTTCTTAACAAAGTCTATTCCGTATCAAAAGAGCTTAAATCGAATTCAAATTTATAATTAAAAATAAAAGAATATTTATCACTCCGTCATAATTTTTATTAATAAAAAACAACACTTTCCTACAACTAACATAAAAGATGAATTAAATACATAAGTTACCTCCTAAATTTGTCCTTTTTTTTTTCTTTGACAACCTTAATTTTACTGGTAATTTCTCACTCATCATAAGTTAAAGTATATAAATATATATACCTCTGCTCCTTACATTGGTTAAAAATATTATGTATACATCTTATTCATAAAAAAGGAAATAAACAAAAATGGCCAACATTCTCCACTTATATTTCAATAAGTTTTTTTTGTTTTATTTTTGTTTGAATTTTTATCTCATTAAGATAAGATTTTAATGAGTAGATTTTTTTTATTAACATGGGTTGTCGTGTAGTAATGGGACTGCTCTATCTTTATCCAAAAGTCTTGAGTTCGAATTTTGAGTACAGAAAAAATTTTGTTGGAAGCATCACTCCTAAACGAGTCCTGCAGTTAGCGATCAGAATTAGTCGAGACTCTAATGCATACTTCGAACAACGGGTGAGAAAAACAAAAAAGATATTTCTTTTTTATGTTTTAGTCACTTAATGACTCTAAATGATATTTTAATATTATTAAATATCTGTGTAAAAATATTCATAAAAAAATAGTTTTATAGATTTTATGTATTCATCATTTTCACCTTCATCCACCATTACATAATTACTACAATTCGTCCCCCACCATTATATGTGGCATCACCATTCACTAATAAGAAATGTTATCCTCAGCCACAAATCATCATCACGTTAATCACTTACTATAATAAATTGTCACTATCAATAATCATCATCAGCAGTCATCATTAACATAATAATCACTACTAATCTTTATCATCCATCACCAACTAATCAATTTCAAATGTCGATCACCATCGACACTAACATTCCATCTTCAACAAATATCATCCCCTATCAACATCGACGATCATCACATGATAATAATAATAATAATAATAATTAGTCATTTTAAAATAGAATCCTAAAACATGGTACAAATGATATATTCATGTTGAGTGAGTGTATTTTTTTACAAAATTAAAAATGACAAATATATTTTTTTTAATAAATGAATCTATTAATTTCAAATTCCACATATCTATACTAAATTGTCCACATCCCCCATATTAAAGAAAAGTCCAAAAGAAGATCTAGTGCTTTGAATCTATCCTTTTCATTAGGAAAATGATACTAAATGACAAAATATAATTAAATCTAGTAGACCTATGGTGATAAAGATACTGTTCTTTTCCACAAAATAAGTACAATAATTGTGAGGGTCCAAACCTGCTGTTTGTCATTGGTGTAAATTAATTACTTGGTGTTTCATCAGTCTTTATCAATACTTGCACATGTTGTTACTCCAGGTGAGTTTCAGAATCTATTTACTACTAACTTTCACTCACATTTTTTGAATCCCTATATATGTGGTCCCTTCTCTTTTTGCAACCCCCCCCCCCCTCTTGGTCCCAAAACAAAAAAAGTCACTTGAGATTGGACATCATGAACTCTATTTCAGACATCGATAAAAATTGTGATGAAATGATAAGTACTCCTTCATACTTAAATGGAGGTTTTGAATTCGAGTCGTGTCGTCTGAGATGCATTGTCATCTTTGTTCAGAAGGGATTTACCCTCAAAAAGCCACTTGAGATTGGACATAACCAACTCTATTCCATGCACCGACGAGGACTATGGTGAAATAGTAAGTGCTCCTTCATCCTTAATCAGAGGTCTTAGGTTCGAGTCTTCTTGGATACAGAGTCGTCTTTGTTACGAAGTGTGTTACCCCTCCTAATGTGACACTTCTCAGCGCAAATCCAAATTTAATAAAATTTCAATGTAGGTAGTAGACACTGGGTGGAAAACGCCAAAAGATAAAAAACTCTATCCTCATGCTACACAACGAATTTCTTTTTCTCTATCTATGAAACACGTTGATTCGACTGATTAAAATTTACATCAGTAAAATTTAGCAAGGGAAAACTAAAACATATATTTTTTTTTCTCTAGAACTTTTGAATAAACTATATACATTTGATTAAGAATATAGAAATTTCAACAATCTTACCAGATGATGGGAAGGAGCTAAAGGGGCATAATAAGGATTGAATGAATTTTCATCGAATAAAAAATCACATAGTATATACAAAGATGAAGTTAGAATGTCAAAACTCAATATATGGATTAAATTTATATAGGTTAATCTAGTCATTAATTATATATTAGTACAATAACATTTTTAATGGAATTTCATAAATGGAGTTTAGAGAGAGTAAAATATATGCAGACAACTATATCATAGAAATAAAAAGATTATTTTTAGAAAACCCTTATCCCAATATTAAATTATAAAACTTTATAAATTTTAAATTCATTTTGACTGTTACACTGAGTCAATAATTTTATATATAATATATAGTAATATTGGTCAACCAGCGTTCATTCAATTCATTAATCACATAGATGTACATACAAAAGGACTTGGAAATGACACTACAATGGACAAGGGGGAAAAGATGTGTACACCAGTTTTTTGACTTGTTGGGAGACTTGATTGGTACAAGCGATGAGGGATAATAATTCAGCGATAAAATATAAAATTATTTTATTTTGTATTTAATTAGAACTATTAATTAGTATAAAATTATTTATTTTATTATTTATATTATAACTATGAAATAAATTATCTCATATATATGTGATAAGTGACTAATTATAATATAAAACATTTATCTTCAAGGATAACTTTGTTTATCTCATCTCTGTACTAAACAACCCCAGAGAATATCAAGTTTAACATGATCTAATAATACTTTTATTTGCGTATAAGCAAAAAAAAAAAAAATAGTATCTAAATATGATATTCACGTCAAATCAATTAATTCATTCTTTAAAAATTATCATCTATTTTTCACTCTAATTGTTTTGTTTCTATCTAGTATTTTTTGCTTTTGGCATGATATTTTTAAGATGAGAGTCTTTTGGAAATAATTTCTCTATCTTTATGAGCTAGTGGTAAGGTAAGGTCTGTGTACATTTTAACCTCCCCCAAACTCCACTTGTAGAATATTGTTGTTATTTTTTGAGACAATAATATAAAGTGATTAGTTGTTTGGGTTTGGGGAGCGGGTGGACTTTTGAACTTTATTTAGTAACAAGAACTCATATAACTTGGTATCCAAGCATGTATGCAGTTTTAAAGGTGACTACGTATGAAATCATATGAATATGTACAAGAGTGAAGACATGGTTAATAGTTGTGTTGGAGTCGGTGAATGTCTTTATGTACCAAGAAGAGATTTATGTTTCATGCCAAGTGATACGAAATCAAATAACCTTACATATCTTGTTGTATGACCTTCTTACTATCTCGAGATAACCTTCTCTTCCTCCAAATACTTATCTACAATATAGTAGGTGATAAAACTAATATTAATAGCCAATAGATACACCTTGGCATCCCAATCACATAAGAAAATAATACATAGGCAGCAAGCGGGTGATTATAAATCCGAACGTATTTTTTTATCCTTTTCGCTCCTAATCGTATTTTCTAATACACATTCGCATGTACACATCATGTACAACCTATTTTAATCATGAATAGAAGCTCATGTTTCTAACGTTTTCATAGATTTGTTTTCTAGTATCAAATCTGATTTCAAGTTAAGATGTTTGAAGTTATGTTTGACCGTACCAACTTCAAATTAGTAAACTCAAATTCAAAACTTTCACCATCAATTTCTCAGTTCTAAAATTGATTATGAGATAAAAGATTTTAAAGCTATACATTTTTTAAAAATTTGTAATAAAACAATTACTTTGTGTAATTAATCAAAAAGGATTCCACAATTTCCCAACTTGATAAAGAGAATTGATTTTATTTTAAAGAATTGGGCTTTGACAATTATAAGTAGCCTCATATTGTTGGAAGCTCAATTCTTAAAGCCCAATTCTATTTTATTAGAGAAAAAAAATATTACGATCATAAATTCTTATCTATTTTTGATAAAGTTTCATTATGTATTTGATCATAGATTTTTCAGGAAATATTTGACTTTTTTTTTAAAAAAAAAATTATATCCATAAGTTGTAAAAATTACTAAAAATACTTATAAATTATTATTATGATGATGATGATGATTTTATAATGAATATGTTCTATGAAAAGTCATAAAAATAAAAACATTTAATATGAATTTGGAAAAAGATAAAACAAAAGGAAAATAGATTGATTTATATACAAAAAACTATTATTACTACTTGTAATTGAAAATGATTCCAGAAAGAAAGCTCAGATAAATTTATATAAAACACATATATAATGATATGAAATTTGTACATATACTAGGATTAGACATAAATTTTGTACAATAAACTAGTGTTAAGATTTACTCCAAAATTTGAAATGATTGGTGTTTTTATAAAATAGTAAGAATTTTGGATAATTTTTAAATTTTTAAAAAATTTTAAATGCTAGAATTTGATCCAAATTCTAATTTTTTTCTAGAATTTGAAAATTTGGATATTTCTAAATATATTTGTCAAGTAATACTAAGTTATATGGCTAAATACTAATTTTTATCTTTTTTTTTTTAAAAAAAAATGAATATATATGTGGTCAAATGACATCTTTAAGAAGGTCGATAGAGCATATACTTTTTCCACCTTTTTTTTCCCTTAACCTATTGATTTGATACGTAGATTATAAAATCGTGCAACAAAATCTACACTTATTCACTTTTCCTCTGAGATTTTTATGGGAAAAGGATAATTAAAAAATATTAACAGTATTTTTAAATTTATGATTGATCTATGTAAATAAAGATTCAAATAATATTTTCACTTATTTTGTATGATATTTGAACCTTTCATCTTCTATCACTAGAACAAATCTTTCCTATTTAGAACAAACATTTCATCTTTGTTTCCTGCTATTTCTGTTTTTTACGTTTTATCATGCTATTATATTATTATGTGTTAATTTGTCAATCAAATTGTTGCAAATAGAATATTAATAGATGAGACTTACTTTTAAAAAATAAAGTATTCTCGTAAAAATATATAATAACAATTGTTAAATTGAATCAGACTATTCTAAGAAAGAATCTTTCACGTATGTTACTGTATCTACTTAAATGTGATCTTTCTACAATAATTGCTTGATTAATTCTTTATTGATAGTAATTCAATGCAATTAGTGTGAATTGGAGATATTTATTTGTGAAATAAATCCCAGGGTATAACTTGGAGATGCTATATTTTTCATGTTGATTTTTATGTTATCTTTTTTTGGACTTATTGCTTATCAGTTATTTCTAGATGTCGATAGGTATATCACTCAAAAAAATTTTGAAATAGAAAAATTAACAAAAGAATCTTCAAGTGTGTGTGTATAGCGATTCAACACAAATGAGACATACTTTAACATGAGACATACGTACGTGCCCAAAACTAGTATAAATATATATGTATGCACATGCACATGTATGTGTGAAATAATTTTATGAACTTATATCAATCCCATTAACGTTTTTGTTTACATAATTTTCCATTATAGTATAATAAACCCAAGAAATTTTGATTGTACAATTATCCTCTTGCAAATGAAATAAAATTTCGTCCAGATACATGTTTAAAGGCGCCTTCATGGCAGGCCTCCTCGGCATCGAGTGAGTGGACTGCAACCACGCTGGTATGGAATTGTTGGTATTGTTGGATGGCAATTAGCATTGCTTCCAGTTTTACGATTACATGGGATGTCGTTCCCTTCCACAGCTCCATAACTAATTTCTTTAATACCTTGAGAAACTTCTGCAAATAATGTAAAGTCAATGAATGAAATCAGAATTAGCACAGCAAAAAATTTTGAAATGGCCATTTTCTGATTTTTAATGATAAATTTTAGAATTTTTGAGTTATAAATGATAGATATATTTCTTGATTTGCAGAGGAAATAAATATATATGGAGGATAATTTCCAGGGAGTAGTTTTGCTAATTTTAAGGTGTAACATGAACTTTTTGATGGTGTATGTGATTTTACCATTCAATATTTTACCATCATCGTGACTAGGGGTGACAATTGGATGATAGAGTTAAATTTAAACGGGTTATAATGAATCAAGACTCAATCCAAATCAAATTTGCTTGGGTTGAGTAACGGGTTATAGAGCGAGTGAAGACACCCAATTTTTACTGATTTTATTTTTTTAATATTTTAGTACTTAATTATATTATATTTTTCTTTATTATGGCTATATAAAACATATCAAATTAAAAAAAATATTTTTAAAAAATCTCTCTCAAATTAATTCGGGTTGTATATAAACCCAAGTTTAAATGGATTGAAATGGGTTGAGTTAAGCTAATAATAACCCGCTCAAACTTCAATGGATTGGTACGGGTAGGACTTAATTTTGTCACCCCTGATCGTGACTAGTAAACCATAACTCACTATATATTATATTATATTTCAATAAATTATATATTAAAAGTGAAAAAGGAGTTAAATTAATATAATCTATTCTTTAAAAAACAATGCATTAGTTTTCGTAATTACTCTCAGAAGGTTACGAATCAAAAAGGTTACTTTGTATGGTTTAATAATATGGACCAGATTCAAATGCAAATATAATTTATTCTTGCAAAATTAATGCATTGATTACCTTATTTATTTTAGAAGATGGATAAGTATTTTGAGAAGTTATCTTTCATGTATAATTATAATAAAATGTATTTGAACGGTCATTTTGTTAAGTGTATATGCAATAAAGTCATAGAGATTTGTAGGAATTACTTGGAACAATAATGTTACGGGTTACACAGAATTTAAAGGAGAAGTGCAAGCCACTCGAATTAGAAAAATCGTATTGAAAATTAATATGAAATGGATTTGAAAGAATCATTTTGTACCAATCTGTTTTATCGGGAGAGTCAGGTAAAGTCAATGGGTTCATTTAAATGTTTATGATGAAAAATTATATTATTTATATATATGATTAAAATAATTTTGAATGTATATATAGTAGATATTGAACCTTCATATTTTTAATTCATCATATTTTAAATTTAGTGAAAATCTTAGTTCTTTTATTGTTTTATTTTTTATGTTGTTCTCTCCACCAATTCTATTATTAATGTCTGACAATCATATTCTATCTATTCAATTTTGTGCCGAATAACTCATGATTCATGTTGATTACTTTTTGACTTTGGGGTATGATGGAATAAAACAAAATGACTTTTTAAACTGTTTGCGCTTCTTTCAATTGTAAAGCAGCAGTTAGTCAATGCAACTTTCGACGCTCATCATGGGTGATCTGAAAACAGTCACGCTATATTTTTAAATATAGGGGTCAGACTGCGTATATTCGACTCCCCCTTATTCCGCAATGGGCGAGAATATTTGAGGCATTATGATAATGTTGTTATTGTTGTTTAGTTAACATTTACACAGTAAACTTATGTTTAATGTTGAAACTTTGAAAGTATATGAAACCATAACATGTAATAATTCTTTGCTTTGATCCACGTGCAATGCACATGCAGAGAGTTTAGTTATAACAAATGTATCAATAAGAAAAATTACATAGATTATTGAATCAAATATTTGATACAATGTGGAATCATATTAAAAAAAATTATATAACTAATATTTTAATATAATTTTAAAAGTTGAATTTATGAAAGGTGATATATACAAAAATTTATTTTTATTTTGTGAATATAATTTTTTTTAATTGATCATCAATTTACGTAAAGCAAATTGAGAATCAAACAAGATAAGCACAATAGGAAAAAAGCAAGTCATGCTAAAAACAATATAAAAAAGAACATCAGTTAGCAACAACAAATAGTACATTCACTGAAGCCAAGGAAATATCATGCAATACTAAAATTTTAAAGGTCGACTTTCGATGTTCCTTATAGATTATTTGAAAATAATTATTTTATATTTTTAAATATAAGGGTTAGGTTGCGTACATTCGACCCCGCCTTACCCTGTAATGCACGGGAGCCTTTTGAGACACTGGGGTATGTTGATGATGATTAATGATGTAGAAGAGCTTAGAGTAATAATAACAATATTGATAAGGAATTAGACAAAACTCGATTATCTGCTAATCTGATAATTTTGTATCTTAATTATCGATCTTCATTTTCTTATATTTAGGATTATGTCTTTGATAAATTATAGGTATGTCATATCTGTTTAACTCACCTTCCTAAAACTTTTTGAACTACCTTATTTTCTTCTTATCCATTATGATCAACCTCTCACACATTCTTACTGAAGTATTTATGCTAGTTCTCTTCGCATGTCCAAATTATCACAACCTTATATCTCGTATCTTATACAATCCAAATGCCACTCTTACCTCATCCTAGATATAACTTTGTTTTTAAATCTATCTCTCCTATATTATATTCACACATCCATCTTAACATACTTATTTTCGCTGCTCTTATATTTTGGACTTGTACCTTCTTATTCGACAAACACTTTATGTTAATAACACTAGTCAAGTTGAATAATATTATCTTATCTAACATCTATTTATAAAGAGTTAATCGAAACATGCACAAACTATTTCGGACACTATAGTTATTTAAAAAAATAAAAAAATTGTAGTATAAATTTTTTTGATGGTGCTATAAAAAAAAAAGAAGCAAATTAGAGGAAGTGAAAGCTAGGTTCCTCAAAGGGACCTTACCGGTTCATTCATTCTCATCTCTAGGGAACAACAATTTCTCTTCTTGACCCATTCTCCGGAGCCTTTTTCGAAATCCATACCAGGTAAAATTCTCCTAATTTACGAAATGCACCGTGAAATTCTACCTATTTTGCTTGAATTTAAGGTTTTTTCCCTTTTAATTGTGTTCGATTATCCTTTTTTTTTTTGTTTGAATGCAATATTTTTTGGTTTGTTTTAGGGCATTTTTGTAGTACTGAATGTAAATACATGAAATTTTAGATTGTCTGTGTGTAAAGTTTGAATTTTTATTGGGATTTATGTTTGTTTGGGGAAACTATAAGATTTCCAATTTTTTGTGTGTATTAATAGAATTAAAATATCCATATGGTGATATTTTTGAATTGAGATATTGCCTATATATATTGAAAGTATGAATATGGTGATCTGGTTGAGAGTAAGAACTAAGAAATTTGCATTTCTTTGATTATATTTTCATTGAAAGAGAAAATGTTACTGTTATCTATTCATTGACCTGTAAGGTTTTTATGTTATTTGGTTCGGGATTTGTTTCTCTGACCAAAATTTGCTAATTTTTGTTATGAGATCTGAAATTGCACTTTTTATTGGGGATTTATTAGGTTTGTAAGGTTTTTGGGAATGGATGAGGTCAAGAAAGTAGAGGGTCATATGACATCACCGGCAGCTTTCGTGGAAGGAGGTATTCAAGATGCATGTGATGATGCTTGCAGCATTTGTCTCGAGGCATTCTGCGAAAGCGATCCTCCCTCGGTGAATGCTAAAGACTGCCTATAGTTAAATGTTTGATATTAATGATGTTATGTTATTCTGTTTTCATAGTGACTTTGCTGTTGCGTAATGTATCTGGTTTTTTCTTCCGTAGGTAACTAACTGCAAACATGAGTTTCATCTCCAGTGCGTCCTGGAATGGTATGTAGCTGCAAAATTCTGTTTTTACCATCTTTGTTGCTTTTGAGATCAATTTACTATTCTGATTTTGGTTAAGGGCAAATAAAATATTAATGGGATATTTAAGATCCACTGACCCATAGAGGGAATTTGGAAGGACTTGGGCAAGGCTGGCATAGAGTGGTTGACTAAACTATTCAATGCTATTAGGGAGACTGCCAAAATG
>JAOTQJ010000002.1:19792055-19806691 GCA_025642045.1 Solanum sejunctum
ATACTATTTAAAAAATTTAAAATATGTTTAATTAGCTAGTCTCATGATTGAATTATGAAACCAACAAAACTGAAAAGGAAAAAAAAGAAAACATACTTATGTATAAAAATTGTGGTGCATTCGGGGAAAATCAAACTTCCATCGATCTTTATTAGAAACGTTTTATTCCAATATAAAAGTTTTGATATAAATTTAAATTTAATCAAATCTCAGTATGAAACAAAAATAAACACATATAAAACTCATGATGTTTTGTAATATGTTTTCATTGTGATAAAACATTGAAAAAATTACCTAATTACACTCCTTTATTTATCATATTTTTTATTATTCTAACTCATTCTCAAAATTTCTTCTTTCTATCTGGATGCATTAATTTAGTAATTCGAATATACTAATTCTGATTCTTAAATTATCTCTATGTTAATGTATAATACTTTAAATGTTACCTATTGATACTTAAAAATGCTAATTTTTGTATCGAAAACTAAATTTATATATCTATATTATTGAATTAATGTATCCAAATCCTCATATTTTTTTAAAAAAAATTATAAATTAAAAAATAATAAAGAAAAATAATAATTAACTTTTTATACTGGGTGATTTATATAAACTCCACTAAACCATTTGAGTTGGACCCATTAACAAGTAGTGACATGAAAAATAGTTAATTTACTACTAATTAAAGCTTAATAATTCTCTCTTAGCCGTCCAAAAATCCAAAAATATTATTCATAAAAAGAAGATAAAAAGACAAAGTTCTCCTAATCCACAATTTGGGATAATCTTTTCTTATTCATTAAATTAAATATATATTATACTTAAATGTTTCCAATAGAGATAAAAAGTCAGCTTAAAATTCTTGTAGGGCTACTGAATTGTGCAAAAGATCTAACACTCAACAACTCAATAATCAAAAAATCACATTTGAAATGACAAATATCATCACAGTGTGTTAAAATGTATATTTAATTTTATCTTTTATTCATTTTAGCACATAAAAATAGAGTTGAACCTCAAATATTATACTCCCTCCGTCTCAAAATAATTGAATTTTTTAGATTTTTTTCAAGATTCAAAATAGTTGAATTTTTCAAAGTTCAAGATGAATGTTTAAAACTTTTTCCATATTTGTCCTTTTATTTATTGAACTTTTATATTTTCTAGCAAATAATTACACTATATATTTATGATTTTATAAAGGGCAATAGTGAAAAGTATGGTGTAAAGTTTATCTTTGAATGTTTTTCTTAATATGTGTGCATTACCTCATAAATTCTATTAATATGGAACAGAGGAAGTAGTGTTTTTAAAAATGTGTGTCTGATTGTTAGTGATGCATCTAAATTTTTGACAATTAAATTACGAATTAAGAGAGTCAATCCTTAAATACATATTAAATATGTTATCTTTACTTTCTCTAATACGTGAATAGAAAGTTGATCCTCATCGAACTAGCTACGTCACTATTTAATTCACAAACTCATTATTGAATTTGCCAATTGATATGAAATAATACCATGAATATTTACATATATTGAACAATTCACAACAAATTACGTTTGAAATGATAATTTCAAAACTCTGAATTAAGATGTCATAAATTACAACTTAAAAAAATAAATTTCAAAATATATACATATAATTCACTCTTAATTTTCTTTCCCCACGTGTATGTTAGGTTGAAAAACCTCAAAAATATTGATTTTCTAGAACTTACTAGGCCATTAATCCATTATTGAATTTGACAATTTGATGTAAAGAAAAAGACCCATGAATATTAAAAATAAAAATCTTACAAACCACATAAAAAAATCTAAATTTCTTAGTGGGCCTTAAAATTAAATCTCAAAGAAAATAAAAATGGGCCACAAATGATTATTATTTTTTTGAAAAAAAAAAACACAAAAAGGACATGAACACCGACAAGGGCAAATTAGTCAATTTGCACCCAAGACGTTTAAGAACAAAGACAGAAAATCTTCCATCTGGCGAGCTGTCTTTGTTTCTCCTTAAATTAAAAGTCACGTGTTGCACGCTCCAAGAAAGGAGCGTGGGACTTTTTGTTTACTTAGCGTAGAAAAACAGCGGCAAAGTTGTGGCTTTTTAGTTTTTACTCATAAACAGGATAATGACAGCTAAGCTTACCGGTTTGTTTGTTTGTTTTTCTTCGATGGTCGATGCCCATATTGAAGTTCGATTATATTTAAATTTATATTTCATAGAAGCCCTATCCACTATACTACATTCTTTGGTGGTTATCGGCTTGGTTAATAAGACATATAAGCAAATTTGAAAATTAATAAATTTTATAATATACTTTTTTAATGACAAATACTTACATGATAGGTGAATTATACTAGATGCGAATTCGATACGATAAGTTTCGATCGAGAAAGCATATTGCAGAGGGGATTGAATTGAAATACCTGATTCAAAAGATTTTTTGTTTAATCAACTCTATTATTCTCACGAGTAAAATTTTATTCCTTTAGTTTTTTTTTTCATTGTTGTCATTTCTTTACTTTTTTAAATAGTCAAATTATATGAATTTTGATTAATATTTTAAGATATATTTTCATTTTAGTGATTTGAAATAGTATTTTTTTTAATGTAGTTTTTGAATATTCATACTTTGTCTTTAAATATTGAATCAATATAATTTAATTTTAAAATTAATCAAATTTTGTATCAAGATTATTGAGTTGTATAAACATTGACACCATGTTTAATTGTTTAGGAGCGGCTCATTTTTATCTTGATATATGGCTTGAGCCAAGCCGTTTAAATGGCTTAAGCCAAGCCATTTAAGAAGAAATTAATTAAAGTAGGTGGCTATTAATCAACTTTTATTACCTAATTAAGGGTTTCGTCCTACCAAACCCTTTTGCACGTCCTCATCATGTCGTACATGTCCTTTATGTTTATGGTTGGATCAACATTTAAAGCAATGACAACTCAAAATTTTGGTTTAATATTAATTAATCTTTTGAAATAAATAGTTATAAGTTAGTATAATTTGTTATAAATCAAGCTTGGTTAGTATAATTTGTTATAAACCAAACTTGATTGATCTAATGGTTAGCTCACTGAATCGCTTAAGCAAGTGTCGACGATTCGCTCCTTGTCTTGTGCATGCAACAATCAATTGACCAGTGACAAATTCTTAAATGGAGCTGAGATTGATGGAGGATTAGTCCTTAACCTGTCGGATTGAAGGACACTTTGGGAAATCAAAAAAATAACTTGTTATAAATGACAATCATAATGAGTATATATATATATACACATACATATTATGATTTAATTTACAACATTTTCATAAGAGGTAAATCCATGCTTCAAACTTATTCAAGAGATTTTGTGATTTCTAAACACTTTATAAAGATATCAACAAATTCAAAATTTAATATTTATGATTTTTATATAATAATAATGATTGATTTGGTTACACTAGTCATGTTTCTTTCCTAGCTCCTCTAACTTTTTTTTAAAAAAAAATCATATCTCTTGTTTAATATAGATATTAGAATTCGATAAAGTCACTTTATATATTGTAAAGTTTATTTTTGAATCAACGCTTTTAATATGATCTTTCTAAGAGATGAACTCGAATCGAAAATAAAAAATTTTGATATTCAATTTAGTAATATTTTGAATCATCCCATCATAATTTATGTTGATATTAGAGTTAGTAACATTCTAAATTTGTATTACTCGTGAACTTTCCACTCCTCAAACACACCTCAAAGAATATGTTTAAAATAAATTAATTATTATTGTTTAGAAATTAATTGGGATATGCATTATAAAGTATAATCTGTCAAGGCACAACATTAATTAACCTTGCTCTAATGACACAAATCACTTGCCAACAATTTAATTAGAATGTATACCAGTTTAAGTATTATTTTATATTACAAAATATGTGTACACTTTTTAATTTTCTATTTTAGAGATCCATTTTAGAAGTTTCAACACACTATCCAACTTGCAAAAATAAATAAAACCAGAATAATTAGCCAACTAAAAGATACGAAAATGTTGTATTAAAATTTGTTTGTAACATGTGGTCAACATGGGCAGCTGCAATTCATTAATCAAAATTTTTGATTTATTTAGTTATTTTATTTATTTTTGGTGATTCTAATTAAAAGCTGTCTGATTTGATATAAATCTTATAAATGACATGCATGATTTGCAACTTTTTGATATGATTAATTATGTTGTCTATATGTGGCCTAATAATGAGTAATATTCTATTGATAATTAGGTCAACATATATTTTTCTAGTAGTTACTGAACAAGTATATTAGGTGTTAATAAAAAAGAAATTTCTTAAAATTGAGCACATTCTTTGAACTGTCGGTTTCGTAAAGTGTTCGATATTCATATTAGAGTTTGATTATTTTGAATTCATATTGTGTAGGGTTCTATTCAGAAAAAAGTAGTTCCTATCAAAAAAAATTCATATTCAAAGCTCAAACCTGAGACCTTTGATTAAAGAAAAAACAATTTTGAAAAATATATATACCTTCCCTAGAACTATTTTTTTCTCAATTGTAAGCTAATTTAAATACTATTATACTTTCCTCCTTCTCAAATATTTTTCTTTTTGGTTCGTCATGTTAGGATTTTGTATAATTCTAAAAAAGTAATTAGGAGTATAATTTCATTAAAATATTCCTTATTAATTCTTTAATATTTATTATGCATCTCTTAGTTTTAGAATATTTAATATTAAAGGCAAAGTTAAAAAAAATTAATTATGATCTCTTGATTATTTAAATTGATAACTATTTAAAAATAAATATTTTTATTATACATGATTTAAAAGAAATAGAGGAAGTACGTAATAATTTCAAAAGTCCAAAATAAAATTAACTTTTTTTTCATTTTATTCCTAGGTAGTAATTGTTTTTGAAGTCTACAAACATATATAAGATATGATAAAAAAAAAACATATACCTATATCTTAAGACAATAATAATAATAATAATAAAATATCCTTCTATTTTATATTATCTGACTCCTTATAGGAAAAATAAAAATTTCATTATAACATATAATTAATAAGACTAATTTAATTAAAATACCAAATAAAATAAAATAAAGGAAATAACTAACCCTTCTTTAATCATTAATATTGCTTAAACTTAAACTGTATATAAATAAAAATTACGATAAATATTTTGAGACAAAAGGATTTCGATACAATGTTGCCTTTAAAAACGAGACTCATTATGAATCTTATTTATGTTTCCAATACAAAACTATGAAAATGATGAACTATAGTTATACTCTATAATAGTAAATGTCAAATTTATGGAATAATTATTTTTTAATAATATAGGAGTATACAAAAATTATACATTTGGAATCGATAATTGTGCAAAGAATAAGAATATCCTATAGAGAAAGAACACCGACCAACAAACTCTAACACCAAAAAATAAAAGTAAAGGATGCCAACATGGGGCATTCTATTGAAGGGGTTAGGTGAATTATTTTGATATTTTATTTAAAATTTATTAGAATTGTAATAAATTAAGGTATGAGTATATATGAAAAAATATTTTGAGAGACAGTTAAGTCTTTAATCGTATTAGTATATGTATTAAATTCTCTTGCATTATCAATATTATAGATTTTCACGTATTAATAATACATTCATCAATACACAATAGAGTGTAAAACTAGTATAAGCATTATATTTCTGATAACCTGGTAGATCTACTAAACCCTTTTCAAAAGAGAGTTTCAAAGGATTGCAAAATTGATAATTTTATAAATTGAAAAAAGGTATCAAACAAAATACTATTAATACACAAAGCTAATACATGCATTATTCTTTTTAATATTATACTCACTAATGAAGCCACATGTTGTTGAGGAAGGAGGAGGTCAATTGACTCTCCTTCATCGAAAGATTATATCATATAATTAGATAAAATAATTACTGCCATCAAATAACCTTCTACGTGTGTCATCGAACATATATCTTTAATGAATTCAATATTAAAAATCTTAAAAAGTGAATCATAAAATTTAAATTTTTAAATCAATTTCTATGACTTTCAACATATATATGAGAGAAAAACTAAAAAACAAGTTATTAATATAACTCACCTAACTTAGTTTAGCTTCTCACCATTTTCCTCTTCTTGTAATAAGCTTTAATATAACTCCACTTTACACCCCAACTAACTATGACCTCACCTTTTTAGCTATATTCTACTTCTTTTATCCACATGTCCTCAATTCCCTTCTAGAAAAGTATCAAAAATATACCTAAATTTGGTGTAAATTATTAATTTATCTTTAAATTATTGACAATTTTAAAAATATCATTTTATTTGACTAATTAAACTAAAATGGACACCCTGATCTACTATAAGTGTTAAAACTATCTCTTAACTTGACAAGAATTTAGAGGTATATTTCACTTTTGTTACAAAATCAAGAGGTGATATTAGTCTTTTCGAAAATAGTGTAAGAGACTTTATGAGGTAGTGATAAAGTTTGCGTACATTTTACCTTCTCCAAACTCCACTTGTGAAGTTTCATTAGCTATGTTGTTATAAGATCAAGGAGCATATTTAAGTTTGTTTGGTCAAGTAGAAGAGTGTCTTTAAATTATCAATAATTCCGAGATAAAACTAATAATTCATGCCAAATTTAGAGGTGTTTATAATACTTTTTTTTTTAAAAAATAATCTTTATTTTCTCCATTTGAAAAAGATTAACATTCTTTTCTTTTTAATCTGTTTAAAGAAGGAATGAACTTTTTTTCTTTTTTGGTAATACCTTAATTTCAACTTGACATCTTTAAGATTACAATATTAAATAGTATTTTGGTACATTTGACTAGAGCAGTCGATATAGGCTAGGCCTGTTGGGCCGGCCTGGCCTAACCCGTGATTTAGCAGGGTTGGGATACAATTTTTTGAGCCCATTTAGAAAATGTTTTTTTTAGCTTGGCTTGAATAAGCTTGTCGATTTGTGTGGTTTTTGCAATATGGGTTGAGCCGGCCCGTCGGCCAAATAAAAAATAATTAAAAATAAAAATAAAAAGAGTATTAAAAATAATAAGAGTCCAAATTTAAATTAGTCTAAAAATTTTTAAATATTAAAACTTAGATACAAATTATATTTTTATAATATATATTCCCTCTGACCGTCTTTACTTGCCACTTATTGATTTGGCACAGGGATTAAGAAATAATAAATAAATATATGGATAATTTTACTACGTCATCTTTTGAATTAACAATTACAGTGTCTTGAAAAATGTAACAAGAAAATAACTACTATAATTATTGATAAGGATAAAGTAAAAATAAAGTTTGAAACTATATTTTAATTCCATAAAGTAGACAAATATTGTTGGATACATCTCAAAAGAGTATAGTGGACAAGTAAAGATAGACAGAGGGAGTAATAGTAACACTAATACTATATAATTTTGTTCTGCTGTGATTTATTTTAATATGTTTAAATTATAATTTAATTTAAATTATTTTATTAAAAAATATAAGAATAAAAATATGGGTGCTCGATAAGGCTCGCGGCCCACGTATAAATGGTCTGGGCAGCTATTTTCTAGCCCATAAAAAAAAAGAGTCAGCCCGATCTGGCTTGTCAAATTCCAAAGCCTGTAAGGGCTAGCGTGGATAGGGTGAGCCGACCCGTATTGACAGCTCTACATTTGACATAAATATAATATAGGACACAAAATTGAAAAGTTTTCTCTATTTTCTTAAATTTTATGTCAAGTCAAATTAAGTTATTCTTGTTAAAACGAAAAGAGTATTATTTAAGTTATATATGTTAAAAATATAAAACAAAGAAAAGAGTCTAATATATCTCTTTAATTTTGCGATTTTGAATTTATATATCCTATATATAAAAGTGGTTCACGTGTTCTTTTACTGTCACAAAAGTGATTCACATATACAATTTAATTTTACAATTTTGAGATGATGTATCTGTTGTATAAAAAGTGACTCATATGTTCTCTTACTATTACAAATAATAGCTCAACGGAAATATAAATTTAATTTTTGATTTTTAGAAAATTTTATGTAGAAGTATGTGTATAATTTTTATAGTAAATTAGCCCACCAACATTTTTATTACTAGTTAGTGTATTAAGCTCACTATAACAACAATAACAACAATAACAACATACCCAGTGATATCTCACAAGTAAAGTCTGGGGAGGGAAAATTGTACGCAGATCTTATCGTTACTTCAGAGAAGTAGAGAGGTTGTTTCCTAAAACCCTCAACTCAAAATCCATTAGTAGAAAGACTAGATATGCCAAAAACCAGTGAAATAAAAATGTACAGTAAAAAAATAACAAGTACGACTCACAATGCATATTAAGCTCACTATACTTACTATTATTTAAGGAACAAGATCAAGTACATTAATTACTGTATAATAGTATATTAAACAAATCATAAACTTGAAATTAGGTATTATATATATATCATTATCATGTCATAACCAACAAATAAAACTGAACTTTCCTGCTAGCTAACATTTCTATGTGCATAAAAACTTACAAGTCAAAAGTCCAACAAATTTAATTACCCAAACAAGAATATTTTTTTTTTTTAAAATGTGTCTTCACTTAAAGCCAAAGTCTGCAATTCCAAGTACACATGAATGACAGAACAGAGAGATAATAGAAAATAACCCTTGACCCACCCAACACACCATCATAAATAAAGAGTTTTACAATTAAAAAAAAAATCACTTTATTAATATTAGAAATAATTTAATTTTAATTTTTTTTTTTAATGAAATGGTTCTCAACAATATAAATATTTCCTTTGTTAACTTTTACTTGTCACTGTTTTATTTTTTGAAGTTAAGTTGACTAAACTCCACAGTTAAATTAAAATAGCTAAATTTAATAATTAAAATATAAAATTTAGATGATTGAAAACTATAAAAAAAATGCTATAAATTATAATCTTTTTTATATTAATGTAATAAAAAATACATTTGAAAATATTGGTACTCATATTTCGGTACTTTCACGATTAATGAAATAGTAATAATTAAAAGTGAATAGATAGAGTAACTAAAGATTGTTTTAGACTACAAGTTTTAAAAGTTTTTCTTTTTTCTTAAATATTATATCAAGTTAAACGATGTCATATAAAATAAGAAGGAGGAAGTATATTTGACGAGAATAGTAAATATGAACAAATCAATATTTTACACAGTATTATTAAAGACTTAAACGACTCTGACCTAATGATATTAACTTTTTTAACTAGAGATATGGAGTTAGAATTTTCTGTACGTATATAATAATATATTCAATGAGAAATTTTATAAATAAAATTTGAAGAAAAAAATAATGATAAATATTAACTTTGATTAAACTCTAATATGAATCGGAGACAGATATGTGAAAAATGAAAAGACTTGACTTTTTTTATCTTGGAATACTTTATTATTTCCACCAAACAACTACTACTATACACTTGCTACTTCCCCTTCTTTACTAACAACAAAGCCAAAGGCCATTAACACCCACAAATTCACTCAACCCAACATAACACGTTGTTCTACCGACACTTTCCAAAGAACAAGAGAGAGAAACTAAATACTACACTTCTTGAGAGAGAAAGCTTGAATCTTTAGCCATGGATTTACAGATCTATGGCTTCACAAATCTGTTCTTGTTCAGTATTATACTGTTTTTCTCCATTGCAGGTGCTACATTTCAAGAAAACCCAAAATCCCCTGTTCCAGCAGGACCCCAAATCAATTCCAACTCCATTCTTGTAGCCCTTTTGGATTCTCACTACACTGAGCTATCTGAGCTTGTTGAGAAAGCCCTTTTGCTTCAAACACTTGAAGAAGCTGTTTCTAAGCACAATATCACCATTTTTGCCCCTAAAAATGAAGCTCTGGAACGTGATTTGGACCCTGAGTTCAAACGTTTCTTGCTTGAACCTGGAAATCTCAAATCCTTGCAGAATCTACTGTTGTTTCACATGATTCCCACTCGCATTGTGTCGGAACATTGGCCTGCGCGTGGCCGTGTTCACTCCACTTTATACGCCGGAGAAGAAAATGTCCTTCAAATCTCCGAGAAGAAAACCGAGAAAGCGGTGAACTCAGCTAAGGTTATTAAACAAGACGATATTGTTAAACCCGACGGAATCATCCACGGGATTGAGCGGGTTTTAATCCCCAAATCCGTCCAGCAAGATTTCAACAACCGCCGTAGTCTCCGGTCAATCTCCGCCGTGTTGCCGGAGGGAGCACCGGAGGTTGACCCGAGAACTCACCGGTTGAAAAAACCGGCACCCGTACCAGCTGGCGCTCCCCCAGTGCTGCCGGTGTACGATGCTATGGCGCCGGGGCCATCTCTAGCCCCGGCACCAGCACCGGGACCCGGTGGACCCCATCATCACTTCGATGGTGAGAGTCAAGTAAAAGATTTCATACAAACCCTCCTACATTATGGTGGTTACAACGAATTAGCTGACATTCTTGTTAATCTCACATCATTAGCTACAGAAATGGGGAAATTGGTCTCTGAAGGATATGTTTTAACTGTTCTGGCACCCAATGACGAGGCGATGGCTAAGCTGACGACTGATCAGCTTAGCGAGCCTGGGGCGCCAGAACAGATAATGTATTACCATTTGATACCGGAGTATCAAACGGAGGAAAGTATGTATAATTCAGTGAGGAGATTTGGGAAAGTCAATTATGATACATTAAGGTTACCTCATAAAGTGTTGGCTGAAGAAGCTGATGGATCAGTGAAATTTGGGCAAGGCGAAGGATCGGCTTATTTGTTTGATCCTGATATTTATACTGATGGGAGAATCTCTGTGCAAGGGATTGATGGTGTTTTGTTTCCTCCTGAGGAAATTAAGGCTGCTCCTATAGCTGCCCCTGTTGCTAAGGTTGTTGCTAAGCCAAGAAGAGGTATAAAAAGAATCCTCAACTACTTTTACCCTTTATCTTGTTTGAATTTTTGATATGTTGGTGTGATTGTTGTTTCATTTCTTGAATTGGTTAGCTATTATCGAAAAAGTATAAATTATGGATTGTTATGTGAGTTTATGTTGTTCGTATGCTCCAAACTTGTTGGACTTTTGGAGTATCTGACACACACCCATCGACATTTTTGAAGAGATGAGCGACATAGATGAGAGTTCTATGATGGACTTTTTGGCATTTTCGACCACAAGTTTTGTAGTTTTTGATCATGTGAAATTCTGAAAAATGGGGATTAAGTGAGGTTTTGAGCTTGTTATCCTTCTGTGTTTTGTTCTTTCGATGTTAAAAATTGCATCTTTATGAATTCTGGTAATTTTCACAAACTTCCAATTGATTTTTATCGATGTGTGTTGAGTTTCGATTCTTATAATGGCTAGTTTTGCAACTTTGATGTTAAAGATTGTGTCTTTCTTATACTACTTGATCTTTTACTAATTGAGAAGTACTGAGTTTTTGATTCTTGAAAACATAGCTGAAAATGAGGTTAAAAGTTTTGTAGTATTTTTGGTGATCTTGAAAAATTGTGGAATTTTGATGGTTTCCAACTTTTTTCTTTTGGTGAATACTTGGACTTAGAACCTAAGCTACGTATCTAACTAACTTTTCCACATGATTGAACATGTTATCTTTTAATAAATTTCCTTAATGTTTTGGTAATCTCATTTGCTTTACAAAGTCCTATATAAGAGCTAAGATTTCATTGTCATCATTTTTCTATTAATAGTTAAGTTTCTTTGCTTTTGGAGTTTTGGTTACAAGAAGCCAAATATGGTTGAGATGGTAAGTAGTTTTAGAAGATAATAGGTGTATAATCCGTCGGTGAACTATTAAAGAAAAGAAGATTGGGTTGGGGTGGGGGCGAGGGGGGATGCTGTTCTTTGCTTGATGGAGTTAGTTTTAACTTTTAGTTTGGGAACTTTAGCAGTTGAATTATTAGAAAAGATGTTCTTGATTAGTAATGATTATGAATAATTGAACACTTAATCACTAAGCCAAACTAGTTCTGGAGGTCCTAATGGTAATGATTATCATGTTGAACCCTAATGAGTTTTACCTTTGCGGCTTTACCTGAGTCTTGGTGAACAGAATTATCCGTACTCGTGGGAAGTAGTAGTAAGTATCCAATAGAACGGTCGAGGATGCGTGTAAATTGGTTCAGACACTACTGTCATTAGAAAAAACCAAATCTATGGTGTGACATAATTCTAAAATTCCATATCAGCATTTGTGAAACATAGCTGTATAACTCAATGATTATACTTAACTTCAATGTAGAGACATCAAGACCAGCCTGTTTGTTGACTTAAACATAGTCCCCACCTGCTCGTTTATTTTATCTTATGAACTTGCATTATTATCAGCTGTCATCAATTGTTTTATCTCTTCTTTTAGCATAAACTTTTATATAATTCACATTGCCATTCACTTCATTCCATCAATTTCAACCTTATTTTAATCATTTAAATGATAAAGTTTCAATCTTTTTTCAATTCTTGATATCTTCTTTGACTTAACCAACAAGGGTTCGCTTCCCCTTTCGTTAGGAAGCGCTTTACCTCCTAATGTTTTTTTTTAGTCATTTAAATGGTAAAGTTTCAATCTTTTTTCATTTCTTGATATCTTCCTGACTTAACCAAGAACGGTTGGCTTCTCCTATGTTAGGGAGCGCTTTACCCCCCTAATGTGGGATTTCTCAGCGGGATTCTTGATTTAATCATTTAGTCAGACTCCAATGAGGGTACCAAACTGTACCCCCCCTACCCCACCCCACCTCCCAAGCAAAGTTATATTCCTTGTGAGTTGTCTTAACATTTTTGGCACCTCTCTTTTTGTGTCTTGCAGGAAAGTTGATGGAAGTAGTATGTGGTACAATGGGGTCATTTGCTTTTGCTAGTTGTCATTAAAATTTGTATACTTGAGGAACTTCTGAAGATAAAGAAATGAAAGAAAGAATGGTGAGTGTCTCAGAATGTGTATTGTTAGAAAATAAATAAATAAATAATTGGGGCCCATAAAAAAATCCTTACAAAATTTTTCTGAATAAATGGCAGTTGTTAGGAGGGCTATGTGATCTCATATCATAAAACATAAAAATGGCAAGGAAGGAGAAAAATGCTTTGGATTGAAGTTAGAAAAAAAAAGACTCAAAAGCAAAGAGAAGGAAGAAAATATCTTTTGTCTTTGTTTTGTTATAAATACTGTAATTACTATCAATTTTTTCATTTGTATTTAAGTTTGTTTTTCTGTTGACAGTGTTTGTATCCAAGAAAAAATGTACCCCCAAAAAAAAAAGAAAAAAAAAGAATAATTCTGCAAGAGCATATCAACTTTTTTGTACTCACATTTGTCACGGATGGTTTGTTTATTTTTGTCACTTTTTTAGATATCTATAGTACATTCGACCTCTTTTTATCTAGCAATGGACGAGAGCCTTTGAATAATTGGAGTAATCTTATATAGTAGTATAGCTTGTGAATTAAATATACTTTTTTACAATTCTTCTAATATTAAAAAATATAATATAATGAATGTGCTTTGTGTTTTAGTGTGTGGGGTTCTAAACTTCACTTGCCTTTTCTGAAGGCAGTGTTTAAAGAGAAAGATATCTTTTTAAGAAAGGGAAAATGAGTAAAAACACTTTGGCATAAATAATTAGTTTTATTTTTGAATTATTGATAATTTTAAAAATATTTTTTTAGTTGATTAATCAAATTAAAATATATCTTCGAACTATCACAATTCACAAGTGTTAAAAATACTTGTTATTTTGGCAAGAATTTAGGAATGTGTGTCATCTTGTTACGAGATGAAGGGTGTGTTTAAGTTCAGTTAGCAAAGTAAAGAGGCGTTTTAAAAACTATTAATAATTTGAGGATAAAATAAATAATTCATGTCAAATTTAAAGATGTTTATAATAGTTTTTTCTAAAAAAAGTTTATGGTGTATAAAATCAATAACAGAATTAGAAATTTTACTAACAGTTGTCACTACATTAAAAAATAGACGACGAAAATAACAAAACTTTTGACTTAGTTAAATAGTATAATTTTTTCCAATAAAATTGTGTCATTTGACACCTTTTGACACAAGACGATTCTGTTATTATATACGATGTAAGTTAATGAGTCAAGATATTTTTATTTATTGTAAAAGATATCATGGAAAATAAAACTATATTTTTGGCACTTTTGATATACCATAGCTTGTAAATTAAGATTGTGATGCACTGGTGAGAGTGTTTCACTCTTAACTATAAGTTTTGAATTCGAGTTAGAAATGCCACCTCCAAATGGACCTTGCAGTGCGCAATCTGAATTTAATTAGAGTTCCACGAGCTCTCCGAACATTGGACGGGAAACTAAAAAAAACTATAATTTTAATATTTCTTTTAGTAATTTAATGAATGTGCTTTGAATTTTAGTGTGTGGGGTTTCTGAAAAAGTTTCTTCAAAGATATTTTATTTTTCTTAGAATAAGAGTCCCTTTTAAGTGATGGTGTTGAGTGGAGGTAGTGAAGATCCTTTCTTCACCAAGGAAAAAACACTTATTCGATTTATTTGTATTTGTACAAGTCTACGAATATAAAAAGTTTG
>JAOTQJ010000002.1:19806791-19817266 GCA_025642045.1 Solanum sejunctum
TTTATTGAATAATAAAAAATAATAATTCTTGGCAAGAATTTAAAATATCCTTAACTTGATAATAATTATTAATTTTGTCTCCGAACTATTGACAATGTTAATAACATCTCTTTACTTGACTAACTCGACTTAAATACACTCATGATCTTGCAACATAAATTCTATACACCCGTAAATTCTTGCTATTTTGAATACTTATAGTAGATTAATGGTGTATTTTAACTTATTTAATCAAATACAGCGATGTTTTAAAAATGATCAATAATTCAGAGTTAAAACTAATATTTTGTGTCAAATTAATCGTATTTTGACTACTCCTCTCATTAAAATATCAATCATTTTTGCTTCTTGCTCCCACTCTAGATCCCCATCTAACCTCTAAAACAAAATTAATAAAGAAAAAGATACTCCAACTAATAAAACAAGTCAAAAGAAAGATGCACATTGCATAGTACTAAAGTAAAGCATGAAACTGTCCTATTATTTGTTAACATGATATTATTAACTAATTTTTTGTACTAAAAAGTTTATTTTTGCAACAAAAGAAAACACCATAAATAAATAATATTATAATAAACATTGAAGAAATGGTTTATACGTCACGCCTTGTGTCATCTTCTCGTATTTAAAAATCTAAAAGTCTACGGAGTCAAAATTTCAATTGAAAAAATTCAAAATTTGAAAGAAAACAAATACACAATATTAATTAAAAAGATGTTTGACATCTAATATATATAAAGAGAAAAAATTGACTATATATAAATAATATAATTTTTTACCGTACGAAAAATTCCAAGGTGGCTCCGCCCCAAATCGCTAGTGAACAAGTGGCAAGCTAGCTAGCTAATGAGGATTTAGGCCGAATTTTGCAGTTATAACAGAATTTATTATTTTTGATTTAAATTAGTGTGTTAGATAAAAAAATAATAATAATATATTTATTATAATTTTATTAAAAAAATAAAATTAATAAATTTAAGATAAAAATATTATTTCCGATAGATCTCACCTTTGATTCTATGATATAGGAATATATAATTATGCCACTCAATTATTATTTTTTCCTTAAAGATTCCAATAATCATCATTTGCTTATGTGGAAGCAATTTTAAGAGGGTTAAAGAATATCCACTTGACTGGTAAATATTCCTATTTGCCCATGATTGTCTTTACATTAATATAATACTTCATTTATCTTTATTTACATGCAGCACAATAATAATATTACCTCAATATTTCAAAGACTTTCATATATTGTGGATTAAAAGAGAGTCAGATGTACACAACTTAACTCTTATGTTTAAAAATATAGTGCGATTATTTTCGAATGATCCATGATGAGCGTCGAAAGTTACATTGACTAACTGTTACTTTACAATTGAAAGAAGTGCAGACAGTTTAAAGAACCATTTATATGTAGTGCACCTTTAATATATTTTTTTATAATTAATTGTAACCATTTTAATTTTAATAAAATAATTTATAATCACATGTTCTAACTTAAATAGTAAGTATCAAATTTTCTTTATTTATTAAAATTTTAATGCTCATTCAAATACGATTTATTATCAGTTTTAATTTTTTTTAATCTTAATTACTACTTATTTGTACCTCTAAATCCTACGTTAAAATAGTTTAGCTCTAAATCATAACACAAAAATATAATTGTACAGGCTGTTTTGTTTTAATTAAATACATGTGAATCTGTAAAGTTGATTATGCATAATAATACAAATTACTATTCCCTCCTTTTTAAATTATCATACTGTTTTTATCTGGGGTCATTTTTAACTAACTTTCAAAATAATTAAATAAGTGGAGGTTGTGAATTAGAGTAATATGCTAAGTTCTTCTTCTTTCTATACCTCTCCTTCGTTCCCTTCCTCTTATTATTATTAGCGTTTGTATTATTTTTATTATTACTATTCTTTTTTCTTTTCATTATCTTGCGTATATGTGTTAATTATTATAGTTACTTACTGTCATGTGCTATGCACTGTTAGTCGCACTTGTTGTTCTCTTATCTTACATTTTATTTTGTCATATCTAATCTTTCTACTTATAGGTTTTGAGCTAAGAGTTTTAGGAAACAATCTTTCTACTCCTGTGAAGTAGCGGTAAAGTTTACGTACAATCTTTCCTCCTCAGACCCCACTTGTGGGATATCACTGGGTATGTTGTTGTTGTAAACTATCAATCACATATATACATTTTTTTGGTTTTAAACAATGGAACGTGATATATTGACCAAAAAAGGAAATTGCGTATACTATATAGTACATACAATTTTATATAAAAAAGAAAGAGGGAGGAAATAGAACAATGTCAATAATTGGAATATAATTATCATAAGACAAAAACAAGAAGCCGGCATTTGTTTGTTGGGAAATCCATTTTAATTAATTTTTTCTGTATATATCTTTTGATGGTGATTTGGTTAATGATTAATGATTATTCACCTCAAAGGGGAAGGGAAATTAAGATGACCTTATGAAATTATTTAATTATAAAAATAATTAATTGACCATAATTTATTTTGCTATTTATATTGTATTTATGAGTTTTTAATTATTTTTTACTGTAATTTTGTTTTTGTATATAGTATTTTCTACTTTTGGGATTGATATATTTGCGTTGAGGGTCTTGTGGAAACAACCTTTTTAGCTCTATGAAGTAGTGGTAAGGTTTGCGTACAGTTTACCCTATTCAGACCCCACTTGTAGGATTTTATTGGATATGTTGTTGTTGTTATTATAAAAACCCTAATTAATTAGGTTTTATTATATTGAATTCTCTTTAAAGCTTATGTTGCTTAAGTCGATATTTTTGTTCTGCTTTGTTCCTTCTTCGATGCGAAATGCATTTTTTATCAACGATTTTTTTATGTTATATTTCATAATTTCGGCAAATCACTTAATCTCGTTCATCTTCAACACAAGAAGGCTAGCACTTTAAAATATAAAGGGTTAAAAACAATCAAACCCCATATAAAAAATTTCTTGATTCATACCGAAAAAATAATATCACTCGATCATTTATAATTTTCTTCATCTTTCTCAATCTATTTTTTAAAAAAGTTGTGCAATAAAAAATATACACTACCTTACAAATTGCCAAATAAATCCTACCACAAACAACTAGTTACATGTTGTAAGTCACTGATTTATAAATAATAATAATACTTTTATTATATGTTGACTTTATTCATTTTATCTTCAATTGGGATCTCGAATGAAAGGTGGAGAATTGTTATACCAAACATTTTCTCATTTCATGTGCTTTCGAACGTTCTACGGATCTTACAGCACCAAAATATTACTTTATTATAAATATATTACACATATATTTTGAATCTCGAATAATAATTTCTATGTTATGGACTAACATATCAATATATTATATGTAGATATGTTATTATTGAAGTAACTTACTCGTCCGAGTCAATATATCACATATATTGTATGTGAATATATTGTAGATATTGACTCATATCACATACTTTAACCAATTTAAGCTCAAGTAGCTTTTGGACGAGTCAATAACCCATCGATTTATTAATTCAATCCAATTTAATTCTTTTAAATTCAACTTAATCCATCCATTTGAAACCTCTAATAGATAATAATTTTTAATTAAGACCTTCCAAAATTATAATGATGCAACTGTCTCAAAAATATCTCATAATCCCGAAAAATATTTACTTGCATTCTATGTTTATAGTAAATCAATAAACTACTACTATTTATCATATTTGTTTTTTCTTTGATTTTACAAGGTATTCCTCAGCCCGACAAGCTAAGAACTAATCCTCCGTGGATCTGAGTTCCATTTAAGGATTTAACCTGGCCATTGGTTGCTACATGCATAAGGCGGGAATCAAACCCTCAACACTTGCTTAAGCGATCTAACGAGCTAGTCACTGGGCCAACCAAGCTTGGTTAGTATTTATCATAATTAAGTGATGTTAATAAGGTGAGAAATTACAATAGTTAGTCATAGTTAAGTAATAGAAATTTACATCTGAAAACATTATGTTGTTACAAAATGTTAGACCATAATCTAATGGGATTTAGGAGAATATGAGCAAATATTAAAATCAAAATTTGCAGTATCCTAAGGATGTTTTTTTCAACAGAAATTTTTATATAGAGCCACTAAAAAATATCTTTATTATGCTCTATAGCTATAGTTTGAGTAATTACATTTCATAACTATAGTTATAGCAATATTTGTATAATTCGCGCAACATTTGTATACGTTTGTATAATTTACTATACAATTTGCAATTTTTTTATAGCAATTGTATATTTCGTTATACAATTCATGTATAATGTTTATATAATTCGCTATATAATCACAGTACTTGTATAATTCGCTATAAAATTTGATTCGCATACCACTTTTGTATAATCGCACACAAGGTTTGTATAAATAACACAAATTATACAAAATTTAAGCTTTAATTATAGCTAAATATTTGCCGTGAGCTGTATTTAATTCAAATTATAATTATATTAACTAATTAACTAGTATGTATTTGCTTATCTGCTTAACTTTTTCTTTTTTCTAAGTCTCAGAGAAAGTTCAGAAATCAGCCTCTAGTGGTGGGCTAGTAACCCAACTTAGACTTGGGCCTATACTACATAGGTGATTTCAACATGACGAGTCCATCATTATTTTTTTTTTGAAAAATTATACTAAATATATCTAGTTGTGAAATTATTTATCAAAAAATAAAATTCAGCCTTATTTTGTTTGGGATTAATAGACCAATGGTCGAAAGTCTAAATAATTTACCCGCTTATCCCACTTTTTTCTTGCACGATGTTACCATTACTATTATAAATTAACCTTTTGTGATACTTCGTTAATATTTTGATATCATATTAACATCATATAGGATTGAGTCTAATCATTTGTGATACTCCATCAGTATATCGATATCATATAGGATTTAACTCTTTTTTAATAAATAAATAAATAAGAGAAAGTTATAAAAGTCACAATCTTATTTATTAAATTTTAAACTTTGATGATCACTTTATTCGTTGAGACATTGTCTATTCCTCCTTGATGCCATTAGAGTATATATACTTTAATAGTATCTCGGAGTAAATAAATAGTATTTTTATTGAACCACTGCTTCTTCATTCTTGAAACCATAAAATATATATACTCTGACTATATTAAACCATAATTGAACAGTTTTTTCATTGAAGTGATACATATTCCTCTTTGATGCCATTAGAGTTGATATACTCTAATGTATTAAGAAGTAACTGAGTAATATTTTTACTGACTTTGCTTTGATACTACACACAAACACACTTTGAGTGGTATCAAATAGTTTCATTTAATCACTATTTCTTTCTTCTTAATATCATCAGAGTATATATATACTCTCATGTTATCAGGTATGAAAGTTAGAGAATAGCTCTCGTAAGTAGTCTCTCTCTTTCTTTTGGTACAAGTGTTCTTTTCCCTTATTTTTTTAAGGTCAAGTATAAAATTAATAATGACAGCAACTTGACCAAAAAAATAATCATCAGGGCAGCTTAAAAAAACTTTCAAAAGAAATAAATGACAATAAGTAGGATTCAATCCCTTGACCTAAAAGAGTTAAGACCAGCTCTCAATCAGTGCACCACTAAATCTCTTTTGGCCATGGATACCTTCAGATAATACTAGATTTATTTCAAGTTTAGTCGGATGACCGCGAATTCATGTTACCCATTTTTGGTACATAAATTCATTATTCAGTAACAACAATTGCTGCTAAGTACGGTTCAATTTCAACCAAATTGAACAAGAATATAATGAATTTTCACTAATTTTTTTAATGACAAGAGGAACCCGCAGTCGCTATCTTTTGGGTGTCCACAGGTAAATCCCAACTCTTACGCAATAGTTCACAATCTATATAGGAGAGATAATCCACACTAAGCAAACGCGATGCGATGAGTTCGACCCACAGCCAAATCACTTGCTTTCACTAACCTCAAGCCCCAACCACTAAGCCACCCCAAAAGCTATGAATCTTCAGTATTTATGTCACTCTATTTAAGCTTATCTATATTGAATATTACGCCAATAAGTTGGGGTCCGTATGTCCTGAATTTCAACAGCAAATGTCAAACCTATTTTTTGATTTATTCAGAATTCATCATGTCATGTCTCTTTTGGTACTTGGTCTTTATCACTAGCCAGCAGGCAGCCCCTACTAACCCCTACGACATATAGTGTTGGATCCAGAATTTTCACTTGATGAAATCGACTTATAAGGTTTTTCGAACTGAGCTCATCGCATGGGTTCAGAACAAATGCCTCAGCGATCATTATATGTGTTTTTCACATAAAAATTTTTACTCCGTATCAAAATAGTACAATAATAACATATCCGGTGGAATCCCACAAGTGGAGTCAGAAGAGAGCAAAATATATGCAGACCTTACCACTATCTCATAGCAGATAGAAAGGCTATTTTCAGAAGACCCTCATCTCAAAAATATCAGACCCCAAAAGCAGAATCACATTTTCAGAAGAATAATCAGACATATCTATATTATACTTTGTCATTGCAATTTTGTAAGGTTTAATACATGGCGAGCCCCTTAAACTTGTCGGAATATTTCAGTTAGACACTCGAACTAAGACAGAATGATATAGCAAAACTAGATGTAAATGTGAAAAGTTATACATAGGAAGAAATGCAGACGACATGTCGAATCTTGAAGATGTTTTTAACACAAAAGACACAACTAACAGATCACAAAATTTTTCCAGAATGATTACACCATCGTACTGAAATATTCGAAAAGAATGAAGAAGTTGAGAATAACCAACATGTACAACTTGTAACAGCAACATACACACCATATTCACAGCCCAACGAAGCACGAAAACGCTTTCACAGAACGAAAAAAAAAGGCCTATAAATAAATAAATTCAGAACAAGTTCATTAACCTTCAACTGTGACTTGAGCTTGGGTGACGATTGGATTTGATGGACATGCCACATTGTCTTCTACACAACTTATTTCAAGCTCAGGTTGAATTTCATTTTTCGAAACCTTTGGTTCAGCAAGTCTTGATTTTGTTTCAGCAGGATTTGCTTTAGTGATCGCGGTTTTTGGAGATTGAGCAGTTGTCTGTGAAGTCTTAACTGGCTTCCCTTTTGATGCGACATTATCTTTATTGCCTACGAGTGACTTACGCTGTTCCTTGATCACTTTTGGACTGAAAGATGATCCTCCACTTTCGGAGCTATTAGTCGTGGAGTTCTTGTTTCTTCCCAGCTTAGGAGATATAGCACGTGTTGTTGGTATCTGCACATTTTAGCAAAACTTAAGTGGACATGAATTACATAAGACGGAAGTAGCCTAAGAACGAACACAAGATAATTTAGTAACATGTAAAGTCTTTGCAGCCTACTTTGACGAGATCATTTAAGCAACTTGATAAGATAATAGCAGAGACATTTTTGGTAGTGGAGTCTGTTTCCGAAAGACACTTAAAAATCAAAACTTTACCTTCTTTAGTTCAACTTTAGGAGGGGGCTCCTTGTAGAAACAAGGCATTGGTGTAGCTTTAAACGTCAAGCTCTTCCTAAATTGCTTTACCTCTGCCTCTTGGTTTTCCTGAATCAAATTCCGAAACCACAAAGATAAAGGGTCAGTTCAGAGTAGTTCTTACAAACTATGTCACTTGAACTCTTCAAAAATATCAGTAACAGGTGCAGCAACATAACTTACAAATTCAGTAATGAAAAATCGGCATTGTATGAACTAACCTTAGTTTTTGCTAGCAAGTTACTCTTTTCCACTTCTCGAGCCTGTATCCTTTCTTCCACCTTTGCCAAGAACTGATGAATAAGAAAACCGAGCTGTAATGTTTTGTATTGCGCGCAAAATGTACATGATGGTCATAGTAACCAAAGGTTAGACTACAGACCTCCTTTCGCTTTTCAGCACGTTCTTCCAACCTGAAGGAAAATCCAGCACTGGTTCGAGTTGCATTGCTGATCATAAAAATAAAAAGATGTTAGAATGTAAGAAACAAGAAAGTAACAAGAAGTCAACAACTCATCCTAGGATAAGAGTAGTACGAGGAAGTAGCAGAACGAGCATCCTCATCGTCTTTAAGAGGCGATGAAGCTTTAGTAGGTGTTGTCTTTTCATCATTTAGTCTGCAAATACAAACATTTAGCATAACTATCAGAACAGTCATTGGCAACGAAACATAAATGCGAAAAAGTAGCAAAGTCACTAACCCTTCAGAAGTAGCTTTCTTCGCGATTTTACCGGCTGAAACAGACTTCCCAGACTTAATGCAGAAAGGAAATTTGTGAGATGTTGCATCCATAAAACTCAAAAAATGGAAAGGCAAAAGATCACGAGCGAGTCAGTTTACCAGTGATTGACGAAGGCTTGGGATAGATCCTGTAGTTGTCCTTCTGCTTGTTGTAGCACTTACTTTTGGACTTGTAGACTTCACAACTCCAGCAGATGTACTCTTGCTAGCCAGATTTGAACGAGAAGCTGACGAGACTGTTCCATTCGAATGTGAAGCCTCATGTGTCACCCCATTTGGTATCCAAGGTTTAATTTCCGATTTCTTTGTACAAGCATCGATGCTCTTCTTTGTCATGTCTGCATTGGTACCTCTTGTAGGAAATGAAAGACTTTTCGCCATACTTCCCTTTTTTGAACGAGTCAATGCAGATGAACTTGTTGAACTTGCTTGATCCTTTGCCATTTTATTGTTCTTTTTAGTACCATCAGCTGATACAGATGTTTTACTCTTCGGAACATCCCCAGGCAATTCAGTTTTCGCTACAGATGAATTCGGAGGCTCCTCAGCCTTCTCGTTAACGTTCTCCTCTTTCTCCGAATCCACATTTTCTTCCTCAGCCACAACAATTTTTTCCACCTCTACTGGAATCCCATTTTCAGACTCCATATACCAACAATATCTAAAGCAAAAACAATATATAAATATTGTGAAATTCCACAAGTGGGGTCTGGGGAGAGAAAACGTGCGCAAACCTCACCACTATCTCATAGATATAGAAAGGTTGTTACCAAAAGACCCTCATCTCAATATATTTATATCAATCAAACAATTGGAAGCTATGTAGCTTGGACTCTCCAAAAATGCTATTTAGGGAGGATCTAACACACAACTGTCGACATTTTTGAAGAATTCGAGCAACACAGATCTGAAGACAAATCATACAAGCCTAGAATCCAATTATAAAGGAACTTTCACAAATCGAAGTCACTTTCTTGAAAAAAAATCAAATCTTTAAAGAAACAACAAAAAACATAAATGAAGGGAAAGAGATTGAATTGAATTCATCAAATTCCAACAACAACAACAATATACTCGGCGTAATCCCACAAGTGGAGCCTTGCCTTGGGAGTTTAGGACATAGAAAGACTATTTCCGATAGACCCCAAGTCAAAAGAATCCTCAAATACCAAACCAATAATTCCATTTTCAGTTCTTGATCTCAGACAAACAGAATTTCATACAGTAAGACCATTGACACAACTACTTCAGGATATAATTCATGAACAACTAAACATACCATATAAGTAAGTAACAACATCCTACTTCCCAATATCGGATCCAAGATTTAAACTTTATGAGTTCGAGATTCTACTTTAGTTATAACAAGGTCGGATCCAAGATTTGAACTTGATATTTAGTTATAACAAATCTACAGAGTTTGAACCAAAGTTACTGGTACGAACAAAACTATGACTAATGCAACTTCATCAGTACCATAACAAAAAACATCTTTAAATTCAAGAAAACATAAGATCCAACATAATTCAATACAAAAATTAATAAAGATTGAATACTATTAGACTAGTACTATTTTGAAAATCTAACATGATAAATATTTCAAGAAAATGTGAAAGGTACCTTTTTTTTCTTATGGGGTCTTGGAGATGATTAGTGGCAAATTATGTGTGTCTCTAGAATTCAAAATGATAGTACTATGGAATGAAAAAACTGTGTTAGAAATACTGGAAACAGAGAGGAGAGAGACAAGGGGGCATGGAATAATGGATTTCACTCTACCTGTAAAAATTAAGAAATGACCAAAATACCCTTCCTTCACTTGGGAGTGTTTTTTTGTTTTTTTATGATGGAAAAAATAAGTATTCCCTCCTTCTTTATCATTATTTCTTGAATTTTTTTAATCTAAAATAAATTTTAAATATTTATATATTTTAGTAGATGTTTTAATACCTTGTATATAAACATAATTATTAGCGATAAATTTAATTAATATTATAATATCATTTAAAATTACTGTAGAAACTTACAAATTTCAAATTCTAATTACTGCCTGAAGTAACAAGATAGTAAAAATTTATAGTAGTAAATGACCAAAATACCCTTCTTCCACTTGGGGTTGGAATTTTTTTCTTTATATTTTTTTTATGATGGAAAAATTATTATTC
>JAOTQJ010000002.1:19828493-19840446 GCA_025642045.1 Solanum sejunctum
ACCTAGTAGATCTCCAACTCAACAACAACATACCCAGTGTAACCCCACAAGTGCTAGGGAATGTAGAGTGTACACAAACCTTACCCTTATCCCGTGGAGGTAGAGAGGCTATTTCCCAGATCTCCAACTCAACAATAACATACCCAGTGTAACCCCGCAAGTGAGGTCCGTCTAGACAATGTAGAGTATACACAAACCTTACCCCTATCTCGTAGAGGTAGAGAGGTTGTTTCCCAGATCTCCAACTCAACAACAACATACCCAGTGTAACCCCGCATGTGAGGTCCGCTTAGCGAATGTAGAGTGTACGCAAACCTTACCCCTATCTCGTTGAGATAGAGAGGCTGTTTCCCACAAACCTGTTAGGGATGTGCAACCCATCCACATCTTCAAATGAAGGAAAAATATAGCAATATATAAGTGTCCACCCAACTCTATTAGTATGAGGCCTTGGCCCAAATCGGACAATATCATACTAATGCGGAGTTGGGTGAGGGTGCACACGATCCCTACAAAACCCTCGACTCAAGTGCAACAAATTTCCAACTCATACAACTAAAAACAATCCAAAGTATACCTCTACCAAATCTCTAATCAGCTAGAAAAACTTACTCCTAACACAATAAAAAATCCACATAAGCAAAAAATCATCCAACAACCCGAAACTAGTTCATATAGGCTAATTTTAAACAAAAACCCATAATCAAAAACACCGTAATTAACCAAAAAAACATTAAGAAACAGAGAAAAAACTTACAAGGACAAAATTCAAAGTTTCAAGCCCCTCAACTTCGGAAGGGTTTCCAGGTGAAATTGCGAATACCCAATACGTGAAAGTGAATATAATGTGGAATTGAATATGAAATTCTCATACCCAAATTAGAATTAACGGAGAAAAAAAAATTCCCGAGGAACGAAATGAGAAAAGATAAAAATGCTAATATTAACAATTGTACATGAAAATAGAAGAAATTATTGGCTTTTACAAGCTAATTATTTGGTTTAATTTCATTAATTAGTGGATAAATTGACCCAATTTATCTATTTGGGGATTAGGATTTATGGAATCGAAATTTTTTGAAATTTTGGGAGAGAAAGAATGTGAAGGTGAGGGACAGAGGAAGGAGAGAAGTGACAGGTTTTTCAGTTACAATGTTTGGCGGAAAAAATAATTAATAAGGAGTAGTGGGGTAGAATATAAATAAGGGAAAGTTATTTTGATTGCAATAATAGGCCCTCAATTTCTTTATAATTATAAAACATCACCAAACAAAATTACATTAGCAAACAGAACAAATCCCATTAGTTTAGAACCTAATTAGGAAGCACTCATATGTGTATGTCTCCGATATGCGCAAGTCAAACTATATATAATTTATTTTAATTATAATGTGATCAAACGTGATTCACATATTTAAGATGTACAAACTCTTTAACTTTCTTTCTTCTATCTTATTCGACTATCTTCTTATATATATGACTTGATAAGATAACATGTAATTATTTTAAACTATAAAATAAATTTACATTTATGATAAAAATACTTGCGTCATTGAATAGTTTTTCCAGCTTCAATCTTCTTCATTTCAAGCTCTAATTTAATTATTCTTTTCCATTTTCTCTCCTCTCTTATCAAACATACCCAAAACAATAAAACTCCAATAAAAACTCTATCAACAATTATTAAAAAGTTTTGATGCTTTGAATTTGTAAAGGTCTTTCTAAATTATTATTTGTTTGAATTGTATATTATTGCAAATGACTAATTACTCCCATTTTATATGATACTCTTTAACTTGACATATAAAAAAAAAACTTTTAAAATTTATGATCTATTGTGCGACTAAAAAACATTCCATTAAAGGGTAAAAAAAAATTTAAAATAAATTATTTCAATTAAAATAAAATGTCATCCTTTTTCAGACGAACCAAAAAAAAATATAACATAAAATAAATTAGAGAGAGTATAATTTATACGTCAATTTTGCGATGATTTAGTGAAAATTAGAGAGATAAATTTCAAATTGAAACTCCCCTAGGAAAAGACCAATAAGTAATGTGTCAATAGTATATCGAATGTATCAGTAGACATACATACAGTGACATACACCGTACGTATATGTTACATACAAACGACATACAATAACATAATTGTTTTGTTTTTTTTTGGTATAAGAACTAGTACTAGACAAGAGGTTCAGAACAGAAACAAAATTTAAGCTGTGCATAAACATAGTAGCAACATATGCATAAATCTATGGCAATCATGAGTGATATGCCTTATTAAGGATCTCCTACTTAATAGCTTCAAGCATATCTATCCATGCCAGAAAGATCGACTCTCCATTGGACTAGTTTGGTTTAGGAGAACCTTCATTAGGAGGATGAGAATCGATTGGTATACCACGTCTCTGGGGTGAGGATGATCGGTCATCATCAAAGACGTGAGGAATGCTGAATGCACTAAAGAAGCTGTTCTTTATCTCCTCAGCTGCTTCAAAGAAACGATCAAGTTCACTGACAAAGCTTCGTTCAATATTCTCAATATCACTACGCAGCCCAGGGAAGTCAAAAGGCGCACTAGACTCTATAGAATGTGAATCTCCTGTCATTTGGTCCGGCAGCCCAGGGAAGTCAAAAGGCGCACTAGACAGTATAGAATGTGAATCTCCTGTCATTTGGTCCGTGACATCTTCCTCTGAGTATTCTTTATTAGACTCTACTATCTCGGAAGGCCTGACAAAAAGCAAGAAGTTAGCAACAACTCGAACAATCACTAACAAATGACCGCTTGTTTCATATTTAGCATCAGACCCCAACCTCCCCCCACGCCCCAAAAAGTTAAATAACCATAGAAGAAATGACCTTACATATGGCATCACATGTTTGACTTTGACCAAAAAGAGGCTATTCACTGAAGTGTGTGTTTCATGACGGAACGTTACTAAAAGATTAAGAAATAGCCTAGCATCTTTTTATAAAATAAACACAGTGTGCGCTTTAGATATCAGGTCAGAATTGCTTAAAACAACAAATACTCATTTATACGTGCCGTCCATAGTAATATATGTGTGTGATCCTATTTGGCTTTATATGTCTAAATAAATTAAGCAGTACCTACTTCATAATTATGAACTATCCTATTCTCCCCCACAGTATCTTTCACTAGCTAACTGCAATTGGAAATTAAAGTTAACTCAACCAGAAAATTTCATGACCAAACAGATTAGTCATTTCTTAAATCAATTAGCTCTTATACTCCAGGATAAAGTGAACACAGGATCAACTAATTGTCCTCTCTCGTCAATTTAGTTTTTTCCTACCTGCATGATGCTAACTCGTAAATAGAATGGACCATCGGCTTTGTTGGAAGGATCAAAACATTATATAGTGGCTGGGGAAGTTACGAAATGCATCTAATGTACCTCAACAGAACCACATTCAAAATTTTAACTCTACCTCTTAGTTATGTGTTATGAAACAGATGTAATCAAGTAGAAATGTCTTTTGTTTGAGAAAGGCCAATGTAATGAACTCATATTGTATTGATGTGGATAATAGGAATTACACGTACAAATATAAGAGTTCATCATTATAATCACTCCATACTAGTAACAAATCTTCCAAGGGAAGAAGAAAAATAAAAAAGAAAAATGGAGGGAGGTTTCAAAATTACTCTAAACAACTAAGAAATAAATAGATCAACTCATAAGCATAGCCCTAATTGATTATTTCCCTCTTCTATATACACACATCATCCCGGGGTCCCAAATGTAATTTGCCATCTTCTCACATGGGTCCTCCATCTTAGTCATATTCATAACAAAAGGCTTGGCCAATTAGTCCAGAAATCCTCTATCTTTTTTTCGAGTCACTAAGGGATTCTCCAGTCCAACAAAAGAATCAACAAATGTCGCCTCATTCTCTGTGTGTTTTATGGGTAAACTACATAGAGAGATGCAAGAGGTCATGGAGGAAGCCAACTTACTTAAAGACGGGCTTCAACCCCATGTCCACCGCACAATTGTGTTCTAAGTACAAATGCAAACTAAAAGGTACCAAGCCATAACATTGCAAATAAACCAAAGGACACACACTAAATATTCCTCAAAAACAACACACACGCAGGGGCAAAGCTACATTCACCCAAGGGTGGTTAGATGAACACCCGTCATTGGAAAACTTTTTCGAATATATAAGTTAAATATAAATATTTTGATATATATCAATTGTTGAACACCCTTGATACAAAAATCACCCGCTCATGTTCCAAAAGTATGAACACCCTCGATGAAAATGCTGACTCCGCCACTGCATACACGTATATTCAATGAACAAACAACATGCCCGGTGGAATCCCACAAGTGGAGTATGGGATGTATCTTCAATGAAGCTACAGAAAAATTCTAGTTCTCAGTTTATCTCAGATTCTGCCATACTTACATTTTGTAAGAGCTAATTGTTCCTTGCAATAACAGAATTAGCCTATGTTAAATCCCTATAGCTTCTTCAACTGTTAACTTATTCATATTCAGCTTATATAAACGAAACCAGATCATCAGATAGTGATTAAAAAAACACAAATTCAATACCTTTTCAAATAATTAAGGTTTAATGCAAATTAATCACGAAAAATCGGATCTTTGTGCCTAATTTCCTCCTAAAACGAACCAGAAAAACACGACAATTTTTTTTTACCTCCCAAAGCAGTCCCTGAAAGTTTGCTCAGTCTTTTCGCACTTTCGGATGAACTTTCCTGGCTCGGTCTCTTCGGTTCGGCACCGAGTGCTCACAACCTTCCTGGTAGCGCACCGTTCACCGCCGTCGCCGTCAGAGGATGATCTAGGGTTTACAAAATCCTTGACGCCGCTGAAATCATCGGCGCCGGAACGCTTAGGCTCGTCGTCGATCCACACCCAACCCATTGTTCTTCGATTTGCTTCAATTGCTTGGCCAACAATTCACCGATGTTTCTGGAAGAAGGTGAAGGAAATGTAATAGCTATATATATTTCACTATTTAATTTTACTTCACCATATAAATAGTAATATTTATATATTTTATGATACGATTTGATTAATGCATAATTTTTATATATAATTGTCCTCAATATTTATATAAATTATATAAATTATATAAAATTTAAATTATAATTATAGATAAATATTTTTTATAAATTATAATTAATTTAAATTATAATTATATTAACTAATTAATTAATATATATTTATTTATTCGTATACTTTTTCTTATAATATTCGTCCACTATTTTTAATGAAAGTTAGAGTGAGAAACTATTTAAATTCATTTTATTTTTCAAATTTAAGTTTATTTTTATTTTTGCTGGGCCAAGAAAAAGCAAGCTGCGGTGGCATGTTTTGGGCTTTCAGTGCATGAGTCACAACCCGACCCTAGATCCTCGGTGAGTTTTCTTTCATTCTATTCTATTCTTCTTTCGTTATCTTTAATATTATATTAAAATTATGAAAATGCTTAAAAGTATTTTGATCATGCATGAAACACGTACATCAAAATTAATATACAGAAATGATCATTAGAGTACAATTACTGGAAATAAACAGATTAAAGTATTCTAACTATAAAAACTATAGACACTTAAAACTCTCTCAACATGCGTTGCCTAGAAAGTATCATTTCAGACGGGACTCATCCCAAAAACCTAACAATTTAAAATATTATTCAATCTGTAAATCAAGTCCAATTTTTAAAAAATAACAAAATTAAATTATTTATAAACGTCTATCCTTTTCTTCAACGGATTAATAAGTAAGTAATATTTTCACATTAAATGAAATTGAAGAAGTTAGCAAGAGACGTGGGTCGATCTAAGTTTAATTCAAATTTAACAACATAAACAGTATTATTAAATTTTATAGTATTCTGTAGAAGTGAACAAAATCAAATCAAAAATTAACTTGAAAAATTTTGCCTTAATTTGATATTGGGAAAAAAAAGGTAATTATATTTGAATTGGTTTTAATTTTAAAAAGTTAACCCAAAATTAAATTAACACAATGTCATTGTATATATATATATATATAAAAGATGAAGTCAAAGATTGATTATTTTTTGGCTTTGGAGTATGATAAAATAAAGCAAAATGACTCTTTAAACTGTCTGCGTTTTTTTTCATTTGTGAAGTAACAGTTAGTCAACGCAACTTTCGACGTTCCTCATGAGTCATCTGAAAACAGTCGCTTTATATTTTTAAATATAGGAGTTAAGTTACGTACATCCGACCCCCCTCACCCCGCAATGAGCGAGAGTATTTCGAGACACTAGTTATATTGATGATGATAATATTATATAAATTTGAATCTTTAATTATGCATATTAGAAATTAAAAGATGTAAATATTTATTGAGGTGTTTCTATTATTTCATTAAACTTTTGTCTTGTTAGTTTTTGTGTACACGTTTGATCGTGGAAAATGAAGAAAGCAAAAGCAAAAAGGTACAGCCTCCACTTTATTGATTTGCAAAGTCAAAAAGATTCCATCTCCACAAACAGTATTCCCTATCACTCACTTTTCATACTAATTAATTTCTTAACACTAGTCAATCCATCAGCTTTTCATGAATGTGTCTCCTCCTCTGCTTACGTGAGTTTTACTCGTTTTTTACTCTGCTTGCTTCTGACTAGTACACATGAGTTCATAAATTACATTTATACCTATATCTCACTTCTTTCACTCACTAATTTCAGGTCCACAGAATCTACCATCACAAGCTTGAAATTAATTACTGAGTTCTATTTTGCAAATCCCAATCACAAAACTAAAGATGAAGTTGAGACTAGATTCACTGATGCTCTTCTTTTAGTTTTCTTTTTTTTTACGACAAATTATGCTCAGTCAGTGCAAATTTTCATAATCTGATGACATTATTAAAAAATATAATTTTATATGTTAAAAAGTTGGAAGCTGAAAAAGATGAGTGTACTTATTGAAGAATAACAAAAAATTCGATATTGATAGTTAATGAGATGGGTAGATAGACTCCTCGTAATGTTTAGACAATCCTATTGTCTTTGAACTAACTTTTTGAATATGAATTAGACTCAAACCCTAATTTTACAGTATTTTTCCGATTATCACAAATCTAGAGTCCCATCAGGTCAAAATAGGATATTGTAACACAAAACTTGAAATAGGAAGAAACGGAGATGAAATACTGTGAAGTTTTGTTTTGAACTTGTAATTCTACAAGTACAATGAGCAAAGTTTAACATAACAAATTTAAAATTAAATTCATCGAGTTATCCACTATCCTTTTTTGAAAAATAAAATAAAACATAGCGTAGGAAAAGAGAAATGGAGGGGAAAGTTCAAATAGTCAACTAGTGAACCAATTAAGATTCGCGAGGTATCCATGGTCTATGCTTTTTCTTGAAAGCTGCTAAATTTCTAAGGAGATCGATCATGTAAGCGAAAAGGAGAAACAAGTTAAAGAGTAATTTATTAGGCACTTGTCTGCAGAATATATTCCAATGGAGTACTGGGTTTCGTAAGTATGACAGAATAAGACTTTCTTTCTCTTTTGTGACCTTCCAAACAGTAATGTTTCTCTTTTTCTGTGTTTTCCTTGAATGCAAAAAACTAGGAGTAAAACAAGAAATTCTACATTCACCTTAGTAGTGTTGTCTTTATCTAGACAATGGTTTTAACTTTCAACTGTATTTATGAAGAATTTGGCCCTCAGCAACTCAAGTGTATTGTCATATTGGAAAAGTAGTGGTAATATCATAGTCAAAATGCAGCATTTAAATCTCATTACTGTTTCCATCTAAATAAGAAAAGAAGTTATTATTCAGATTTTACATTTCGTCTAATATTTGTACAAATTAAACCCCAATCTCGAAGAAACTTGCAGAGAGAGAAAAGTGTTTTTGGAGAAAATCAAAAAGGGGGAAAGTTTTTTTTTTTTTTGAAGAAAGGTAGAAATCAGATCTGAATGTTTGCAGAAAGAGAGAGCCAAAAAAGCCATGATGACCACAATCATAACACACAACGACTATATTTAACAGGAACAAGCATACGTTGCTGACCAAAAGAAACACAGATCATGGCCCAAAAAAGGCAGTAATGATGAAACTCTTTTTCAGGTTGGGATTTGTAACTAAATGCACAAGTTAAAAGTCAAGATATTTCATCATTACACCAATCTACACAAAAAAAGATCGATCCACAAACAGACAAACAAACAAAAGCTTCAAAAATCAAAACAGAAACAAAACAAAACAAATACTGTTATGAGAGAGAGGGAAGGCTTACCACTGAAATGGATCTAGTTAATAAACCATGAGCGAGCAATATTCATTGTGGGGAATGAAGCCTGGTCCGACGATACCAAAATCATGAATAGATCTATGAACAATATACAGATCTGTAAAAAAAAGAATTTGATTCCTCGAGCCAGACAACATTCCCCGCAATAGAAAAACTCTGTGTTTTCCCCCAAAAGTATCGCCTTTGTTTAAGGGAAGTGAGCAGAGAAAAGATGAAAGGGATAGAGATTAGTGTGTGTGTGTGTGTGTGTGTGTGTGATGATGAAGGGAATGATTTGCTGGGTAAAAATAAAGAGGAGGAGGGAGAAGGGTTAATAGGACAAAAATGAGGGGCAGACTCTGACTCTACCAGCTGTGGGGGTCTCTGAAATGACCACGAAACCCATGCAGCACATTCTTCTCTAAATATTGCCTAACCATACTTTATACTAATACTTCACCATTAACATATGTAAAAATACCTTGTTAATTTGATGGGTGAATTCATGATAAGATTTGGATAATTCTCTTTCGTTTTAGCTAATTTTTAAAGTGTAAATTAGATCTAAGGTCTAATTTCATATGATATCAAACCAAGATTCATCTCACCCTAAGTTTAATTAATCCTTAGTAGCACAGTTATATTACTTTATTATTTTCTCATGTGAATTTAAATATATTTTACATAATATTTCAAATATTTAAGAAAGAAATCAATTACTAACCACGTAAATGGTATCGGAGGGGTAATTTAATTCAATTTAACTCTCAGTATCACTTGAATTATGCGATTTAGGTAATTAATGATTACGTATCCATAATTGTAATTGCAATTGAGAGATTAAAGGACTAGGGCAACCTTGTGAAGAGGCAATCACAAATGGAATTATGAGACAAATGATTAATGATTTTGTCACCTCCCTAAATCCTATACTAAAATGCGCGCGCTGCTCTAATTCTACCATATTGTAGCACATGAATCCGACAAGGCATATGGGACTAGCTATAGGTACCTTATTTTACACCCTGGTCAACATAGACTGAGAGCCTCGAATATTGGGGAAAGTAACACTACCCCCGTCTAAAAATAATTGTTCATTATATATCTAATAATATTTATTGATTTTGTAAAATCATCAAATAATTTTATGTTTAGTTCTTAATTTATCTTTATCATTAATTGTAATCATATCTTTATTGTATTAATCATATTCAAAGAGTGATTTGATAAAATTATTTATATAATTTACCATTTCTTAATTTCTAAACTAAGTCAATAATGACCAACCTAGGACGAAGGGAGTATTAATTTGCTTCTGTTAATTTATGTGATATTCTTTGATTTAACACAAAATTAAATAATTTTTTTAAAAATTTATGACCTAAAAAAATCAAAGATGTTTGTGGTGATAATAAAATCATCAGGGTAAAATAAATATTCAAAGTATAATTGTTATTAAACATATGTTTTTTTTTTGAAAACGGATTAAAAATAAAAGTATATTACAGAACACAAGTATTTTGTATGACTTAATTTATGTGAAACTCTTGTTTTTTAATTTGTTTAATTTTAAAAATTTATATTTCTTTCTCAGATTTTGTATTAGATGAGAATCATGCAACATGAATTGGATGAGATGAGAAGTGTAATAATGCTCAATTAGATGATGAGTGAGTGAGAAATATAAAATAAATTGGGTGTATGTGAGAAAGAGTAGTCAACTGGAAATTAATGAGAGCACACAAATGAGTCAGAGGAGTGGTTGAGTTGTTGAGATGTCCGATAATAATGGAGAAAATACTACCTCCATTTTCACTATATTCAAATTATTTATTAATTTTTTTTATAATTTAAAAATAATATTTTATTTTTATTATTAATTATAATTATATTTAAATTATATTTTTAAGATGTTATATATAAAGAGTGCTTTGATAAAATTTTCTTTATCATTTACTATTGTCCAATATTGGCAAGGGCATATAAAAGTGTTATTCTCTATGTTTTTTAAGGTTGTTACAATGCGTTATTCAAAAGTTAATTTATTTAATTTTTAAAATTGAATTACATATCGAAATTTCATTGCCTTCTCCTCATTTTTTTGTCCAAGACTCTTGAATTAGTCTCCTCTTACATTTCCTCCTCTCTGCCTAGACGAAAAAAAGTCCCACCTATGGTCTACTCAAAGGTTAAAGAGACAAATTGTGGGTTGGATCAATCTATTCCGTTCTTCAGGGAAGATTTATGAAATAGAAAAGCCAAAACGATTCTATCAAAGTAGATCTATTTAAGTAAATACTTGGTCGATACGAAATTCTTTCTTAGTTCTGTGGAGTTTGAAAGCAGTCGACAATGAATCAAACAGGTTTAGTAACAATAAATAACGGTCCTCACTACTCAATATAGAATAGAAGGACAAGCTACGATTCAACAACCACAAAACGACAAAGAAAAGGATAAATTGCATACTTTAGACCTATTCTAAATCAGTCGTCCAAAGAAAAAAAAATATCATGAACATTCTAAAATTATTAAAAAAATTATTATTAATTATAATTTTTTATATTAATATAATAAAAAAATTATCTCAAAATATTATTCAAAATTTAAATAATTTTAATTGACAACTATAAAAAAGACTAAGGAAGTACCAACTTCAAATGTTTGTTATGTGTTGTCGTCTTCTTGGTACTCTTATATGACCATGGGGTTTTAGGTCCCCCACCCCCCACCCCCATAATAATGCGGCTACTAGCTAGCATCCATTTTTTATCGGATTAAAATAATATCACAACAAATACGTTTTATATATTACTTACTTTGTACTCCTTCCATTTTATTTCATCTCATAATTATAAACATGGATAGACATAACGTTTATCCATATTGATAATACTTCCTGCATCCATTTTTTACTGATTTGTTATATTAAAAATATATATTTAATAAAATTTATTTATTTAATAAAAATTAAAAAATAATTTTATACATAATCTTTTATTTATTTTTATAATTAAGTGAGGGAGTCTGTGGCGCGTCGGCGAAGAAGTCGAGGATAGAGTCAGGCTTCCATCTCTTTCTCTCTGTCTCTATCAAAATTCCAATGCAATTTCCATTTCTTATTCCATGCAATCTACTCACTCGATCCTAATTTATCTAACCCTCCATCCTAAGTTATGTAATACTCTGTCATTTTATATCATATTTTTTGATTTAATATGATATTTAAAAATAAATAATTAAAATTTATAATATAAAATTATTTTTAAATATTTATGTGACTAATAAAGATGAATCTAATAATTCACGAACATGAATAATTATTATTTTATTTATAAAAAAAGGAAAAAAATAATGTTGTTGATTAAAAATAAACCCCCAACCTTTATGCTAATAAAGAGCTCATGAACCAGTGAACCAACTTATCATTTAAAACATGATTCATTTAGCTAGTATATAAAATATTCTTTAAGAACTATATAAGTAATATACCGAATTTTGTTGGATGATCACGGGTTTTCGTGACCCAAAAAATAGGACTAAATTCACCCCTCGTGACTGAGAATCATTTCACTAAGGACAAAAAGAGAATTTTCAAGGTAAATTATTTTTAATTATAGTAAGATGACATTCTTTTTGGGACGAACCAAAAAAAAGGTGTCAGAG
>JAOTQJ010000002.1:19849346-19859638 GCA_025642045.1 Solanum sejunctum
ATAATTAATCTAAATTATAATTATATTAACTAATTAATTAAAAATATATATTTGCTTAGGTTCATAATTTTTTCAATTTAAAATTTATTAATTCAACTTATATTTAGTAGTTGGTACATATGTTAATTATTAAGATTTTATACAATATTTTTTCAATTTAAAATCATTAAAAATAAGTTAAAAACCAAAATGCACAAGACATGAAGAATTGTATGGGCTCTAAAACAAAACAAGGATTTTGTAAAATAATTGAGAGTTTGAAATAATTAAAAATAAAAATATGCTATTAAAATGTAAGTCAAAAGCTCTATATGTCCAGTAATATAAATATGATTTACTAATTTATTATAAAATTATCGTTTAACTGATTAAAATTTTTAATATTAAAAAAATTAAAATCCTATAAATATTACGAAATCAATAACTTATTATTAATAAGTAAATAATTTTTTTTGATTTGAGTTATTGATTTTGATTTAATTTTGAACAACGTAGAACTTTTAAATCTTATGATTTTTTAATGACTAAAAAAGAATTGAACAACAACAAACAAAAACATTAACCCAATGTTTAAAAACATAGCGCGACTGTTTCCGGATGATCCATGATGAGTGTCGAAAGTTGCACTGACTAACTGCTACTTCACATTGAAAGAAGCACAGACAGTTTAAAGAGTCATTTTACTTTATTTCATCATATATCAAAGTCAAAAAATAATAAATCTTTAACTTCATTCAAGATTGATGGAAGATTAAAAAAGAATTGAGTTATATAATATAATGAAAAAGGATAATAAATATAAAAACGGAAAAGTGCAAATAAAAAAGGCATGTACACTCCATTTTGGGGGTACATATTATCATCAATTTAGTGCGCCTAAAAATATAGAATTTTCTCAAGAATTGTTTTTTCTTTAATTAAAAATTTCAATTTGAGTTTTAAGTATAAAAAATTATTGACAGAAAGCACTTCTTTTGAATGAACTCTACATGATATAAATTTAGATTTATCGAGTTCAACGACACTAAATACTCAATTAGCAACAAAAAAAAATAATAAAAAATTTTCAACTTTTCTTGGAATTTTTCATTTGTCTTGAGTAATCTGTCACATTGATGAGGATTGATTCCCCCTGGAACCCTCTTCCTATCCCCCTTCTTTATTTTCCCTTTTAAAGTAGGACTCTCGCTAATTTGTGTAGTCATTTAATTATTTAAAATATTAATTTGTATATATTAGTCTTATTGTTTGTGTTTACTTTGTTTGATAGTAAATATTATAAAAAAAATTAAATTTTATTATGAATTTATAAAAAAGTAAATAATTCATTAAAAAAGTAATTTAATAAATTATGTATTTATAAAAGTCCTATACATAGAGAGAGAATCTATCACTAAGTAAAACTAATGGTAAATTAGAATTTATATTTTCCTAATTCAAATAAAAAAAAGTAGAAGTCTATCAAATAAAGAAAGATTTAGAAGTTTTTCCATTGTTAGAAGTCTTTATTTTATTTTTTCTTTCTATATATTTTAGAAATAAGTATTATAAATATAATTTTCCTTTTTTAAAAAAAAAAAAACTCCCTGCTAACACATTCCCTTTTCTCATATAAGAGTAATTCTCTTGTCCTTTTTCTATTTGGATTCCACAACTCCAACAAAGTTAATACTCTTCTTTTTTTCCTCTTCCTACTTGGATTTGGAGTACCCTCAACAATGGAGAACACATTGAAACTTTGTTGCATCAATCAATATTCATATAGAATTAGGAGACCCCAAAAAAATACTATAAAAGACCCAACACTAATTCACATTCTTCATCATAAAAAAACTTCTTTTCCCCTTCTTGAAAAAATCACTTTTTTGAGTTCTTGATTCTTAGTTAACATGATCACCATGCCTATCAAGCAAGAAATCATCGACTTAACAGATGATTTAGAGAATCCCCAAGACAGTAGAAACACATCTATGCTTTGGATGATTCCAATCCAAGAAAGTCCTATGAAGAAGATAAAACTTGAATGTCCTGGTAGTTTTATTGCTCCTTTGTCGATTTGTCCGATGAATGAACTGGTATTAGCTTCCCCTGTTGTTAATCCAGTTAGTAATAGTTGTAAGCAGTTCTGGAAAGCTGGAGATTATGAGGGTAGTAGAGGGAATGGTGGGGTTCTTGTCTCTGAGGCGTATGATCAAACAGTTGGTATGGATCATGTAAGAGTTCACCCGAAATTCTTGCATTCAAATGCTACTAGTCATAAATGGGCATTAGGTGCTTTTGCTGAGCTTTTAGATAATGCAATGGATGAGGTTTCCAATGGTGCTACTTATGTTAGTGTAGATGTTCTGGAGAATGAGAAAGATAAGGGGAGTAAGATGTTATTAGTTGAAGACGATGGCGGTGGAATGACGCCTGATAGGATGCGCCAATGTATGTCGCTTGGTTACTCCGAGAAGAGTAAATTGGCTAACACGATTGGTCAATATGGAAACGGCTTCAAAACGAGTAGTATGAGGCTTGGGGGTGATGTCATTGTGTTTTCGAGGGGGAAAGATAGAGGAACGAACACGTTGACACAGACCGTTGGGATGTTGTCATATACGTTCTTGAGGAGCACAGGGAAAGAGGATATTGTTGTTCCTATGATTGATTTTGTGAAGAGAGGAGGAACTTGGGAGATGTTGGTTCGGTCTTCAGCTGATGTTTGGAGAAGGAATTCAGAAACTATAGTACAATGGTCTCCTTATGAGAGTGAAAATGATCTTTTCCAGCAGTTTGAATTGCTGAAAGGTGATCAAGGGACGCGAATTATCATATACAATCTTTGGGAGGGGGAAGAAGGAGCAACGGAGCTTGACTTTGACGCTGATCCTCATGACATTCAAATCAAAGGTGTTAGTAGAGATGAAAAGAAGATTGAGATGGCGAAAGAATATCCTAACTCGAGGCACTTTCTAACTTATCAGCATTCGCTAAGGAGTTATGCTTCGATTTTGTATCTGAGGCTTGCTCCTGGATTTCGGATAATTTTGAGGGGAAAAGATGTTGAACATCATAATTTGGTAAATGACATGATGCTCTCCGAGGAGATTACATACAGACCACAATCCATTGGTTATGAAACGTCTGTGGCTACAGGAACTATTGGTTTTGTGAAAGATGCGAAACATCATATTGATGTTCAAGGTTTCAATATTTATCACAAGAATAGACTTATTAGACCTTTCTGGAGGGTGTGGAATGCAGCTGGGAGCGATGGTCGTGGTGTGATAGGCGTTTTAGAAGCAAATTTTGTTGAACCAGCTCATGATAAACAGGGGTTTGAGCGCACGGTTGTCCTTGATAGACTCGAAGCACGCCTACAAGTTATACAGAAGAAGTATTGGTCTTCAAACTGCCATCTCATTGGTTATGCTAAGCGTCGCAATATAAAGAACACTACTGTCTCTCCTGATAAGGTTTCTTCAATAAAGGACAGTTCAGTGCACGAAGCATCTAAGGTGTACATAGAGTCCAGGAAAGTGGTCCAGCCAGTTCAGTTTTCAATACAAGCAAGACGCCAAACTACGTCTAGAGATCAAACTCAGCAATTGTGCACGTTAAATATGCAACCTGATGAAACTCCAGTAAACGCGTCTGCGCCTAAAAGAAAATCCTGTTCTCCATCTAGCTCAAATGTTGGCCACACAGCCTGTCATGATGATACATCTAAATCAAAATCAACTGTAGGAGAACACGGGAACACGGTAACTCAAACTATGCTTGGAGATCACACTCAGGAAGCGTCTACATCAATTGTGAAGATGGGAGATACCATGCTCAGTAACTTGAGTGAAGAGAATAATAGTACTAACAATAGTTTACAACAGGTTTGGCACCATTGGCAGCAGGAAAGAGCGAGGAGTGAGACTCTAGTTCGCATGCTTATAGAAGAAAGAAAACGGGCGACTAAGGAAGAAGAGAGTTTAAGGAGCAAGTTAAAGGAGTCTTCTGTTATTATAAAAGAGCTGCTCAACAAAGTGAGGCTGCTAGAAAGTAGCAGGATAACTGGTACCTGCAAAAAATGAACATTAACGATGAGAAGTGACACAAAATATGCCATCAAAAGACTACTGATGCACACTTCAAAGATCTGGCTTATGGCAAATCTATTCAATACCATAACATGTACATTAGATTTACTTTTTATATTTTTCATAGGATGTAATTGTTTGTGTTGGCAACAATTCTGCTGGATTGTTCTCAGCTTCGGATTATCAATAAGAATATATTAACAGTTCAAATCTTGGATGTAATGTTCATTAAATTTCATAATTGCAGCTACACTTGAATGAATTTATACTTTGTGGTATTGTAGGTTACTAGGAAGTTATGTACTCGTGTCTTTATACCTTGTGTTGATTATTATATGGCTCATATTTTTTTCCTTTATTGTATTTATATATTATCACTTGCTTTCTGCTTTTGGGGCCCGATATTTTTGAGCTTAGGGTCTTTAAAAAATAACCTCTCTCTATCTCTATGAGGTAGTGGTAAGGTCTATGTACATTTTACCCTCCCCATACAGAATAAAATGAAAACTACACTGTTTCCTACTCGAATAACAGGAAATTTTATTGCATTTTTCACATATACATGCAAGTCTCACATTTCAGCTTCTGTTGAGTTTAACTATACTGTCATAAAAGTTGCCCAGAAATGTTCTATTTCTCAGAACACTGGTTGTGTTGATCTTAGTCTTACTAAACTTCTTCTCGTCGTCATAAAGGGTAAAATATGGTGTTAGCCTCCTTTAAATAAAGTTGCTCCCTCTCAAGCAACAACTTTCTCAGAGAGAAAATAGCAGCAATATCTGGACAGTTTTCTAATTTTTCTTTCACCTAGCTGCTTCTTATAGATGCCATTCTCATCGGCAACTGTCCCATTGTCATCCTTCAATGATTTCTCCCTTATTTCCCGTGATGTTTCTTGATCTGTCGAAGAACGTAGAGCAAAGTGATGTGCCTCAACACCAGGAATTGCAGCATAAACATTCGGTGATGCTGGAGCAATCTTGTTGTGGGATGCATCCCTTGTGCACAAACTAGAACTCGTGCGCCTGAAAAACAATTATGCTTCAGAAGTTAGAATAAGGATTTTTTCGGTTATAGAAGAAATTACTTAGCAGATGATCCAAAGCAATACATGTTTTAACCTATGTTGCTTCGACTCTTCTAAAATGTTGTCGCACCTTTGGAGGATCTAATACACACATGTAAGCATTCTTGAAGAGTTCGAACAACATAGATTTTAACTAGTTTTTGGCATTCACCAGTCTTTTCTACCTGGAACAAGAGCTATTTCTGTGTTCGTAAGAGGTTGCTTCTCTAAATTCTTGTTTGGAATCTTTTAGACTGTCCGCCTCAGCTTCTAGTGACGTTATGCTGGTGTCGGAAACTGTGCTAGTTTCCAGGTTATATCTATATTCCCTTATGATAGAAATAGCCTTATCCAAAGTTTCTAAAGCTTGTTTGACCTCAGGACTAACACCAACATTTTCGTTCTGCCTCGTCTTCTGTACAAGTTGATTCACTGGTGAATCATGTACGTTCCTGTCATCCTGATTTTGATACTCGATCTTTTCACAGGCTTCATCTTCAATCACCTCGATTTCACTATGAATTTTCTGCTCAGGACATTTTTTGTCATAGTTTGTTCTGGTTTCTTCATCAAGAGGAACTGCATTTTTCTTCAGGTCTTGCATTTCTAAAGCTATATCACCATTAGGTATTTTATCACAGTAAAGGGCTTCACGTATACGAGCATACATCGGATCCTTCAGAGCCTTGCTGAAGTCTTCATCACCTCTAGTAACTGAAGCTACTTCCTGCAATAATTAACCATAGTTAAGTACTAGATTGTTTAGATCAATAGTATTAAATACAAAACAGAATTCTCTTAAGTTGTCAAACCTTCTTATAAAGTTTGAATCCGCCTCCAACGAGCTGCCTTGCAACGAAATTGATTAATGCTGAAGGTATAAAGTTCAGTTTAACATCCAAATTTCCTATTGTCCTGCAAATTTTAGAGTAGAAGAAAATCAACACCAACAACATACCCAGTGGAATTCCACAAGAGAGGTATGGGGATGATAGAATGTACGCAGACCTTACCACTACCTCATAAAGGTAGAGAGGTGCCCTCGTCTCAAAAACTCAAAGCAGAAGAAAATCAAACTAGACAATAAGCCCGATGGATGCGTTCAATAAACAATCCATCAATCTTAAACTAGTTGCGATCAACTTGATGAAGACAAATGACCACAACATTCTTCCTTCATCTGAGGTCGAATCAATATAGCTCGGTTGGTAAGAACGTGCTCAATCTCTCCTAACTAGCATTTGGATGTATGACAAGTGTGTGTTACCTGAAGTAGCTACGATTATCAGTAACTTTTTGTAGAGCAAAACCTCCCACGAGATCAACTCGTACGACATCCTGCACGTTGAGTATCTCATCTTTGGAATAACAACTTGTACTATCAATGCTATCTAAGTCAGAGATCTGGAAAAAAAGACACAGGAAAATGATTATGGATGTATAAGAAACATTAACGAGTTTCTTGGACTTGACGTGCTTACTGTATTGGCAACCACAACTATAAGACCATCTTGAAAGTATTCAAATGCAAATAAATGTATCAAAGCTTCTCTTGCTGACAATGGCCTTGAGAGCGTCATCCTTTCTTCCAAGTAAATAAAATACATATTAGCACATTTAGGAGCAGCATCAGAACGCGACGAATAATAAAATAGGAAGACCAACCTTACTAAACATATTTGTTCACCAGTTCTGACCTTTTGCAAGCACTTGGATGCCGCGATCTTAAAAGTTGGAATTATAGTTTGTGGCCACCTGATAAGAAAGTGGCAAAAGTTGTTTGTCTCGAATGCAATTTTTACTGAAAGCATCACTTGAAATGGAAGTTAAGAAATGAAATAGTTCTCACCACTTCTTGTAGAGTTCTGCCTCACATGAGATGCATAAACCTGAAATCGATCATTTTTGCTTACATAAATCTTCTCCGCTACTAAAGAAACAGTACAACAATGAAGACGAGAGATATATCATCGAAATCTATTAGTTTAGCTTACAAACATCTATTGGACCATCCACATAGCCTTCAGCTAGGAGAGTATGATAGGGAGTGCCTTCTGGCCCCTCTCGATACATAACACGGATCTCCTCACTATCCTGTTTTACCTGCAAGAGTTTATGGATTTGGTGCAAATTTTGTATTTGTGTTAAGAAATCCATCATTAACTTAAAAAGAACTAGAATCCCGAACCCATAAACTTCAAATTCTGACTCCCCAACTTTGAAAAAGATTGATGTATGTGTATGGGAAAGAAAGCCTACTTTCCAACCACCATGTGATGCCTCGGAATCAGTTACTGATGCACTCCTCAACATCCTCAGGAAGTTTGCCACTTCCTTGGTTCTTCTATCTACGGTATTCTCACTACATTCTGCATGAAAAAACACATATGTGTTTGACGTTGTAGATTTACTAGCAATAAGATTGATGACATATTATTGAAATCGACTTGGACTGACCGTTAAGATCACACTCTGATGAACGTAGGATTTGATTCTCGACAAGGGACTTAAGCTTGGCATAGTCGACCAGATCATCAGACGATAGCGTCTGATCCAGTCTACTTCTGTACTGAGAGATGTTACCATTGTCCTTCATATTGCATCTCCAAGAAAAAGGCAACAGTCTTCTAAAATACATGAAAGCCAAAAATCTATAGTAAATGAAGCACAAACTACCTACAAATGTCTATAAATCATAACGATATACATCAAAATTTTCGAGATATATCTATGCAAACATACTATCCTAAAAGTTCGACAAGCTAAATCAACTAAACTGTGTCCAACCAATATGTAACATGAACCATAGTTCTAAGTACTATTTTGGGATTCTTTAGCAGCACCAAAGAATACTGAATACAAAAAACATTACAGCGAGTGGCGGAGCCAGGAATTTTACCAAGAGGTGTCACAATATAAATAAAAAGTAGACATGCATAGAAAATAAGGGGAGTACATATAGTATATATACAACAACAACAACAGCACACCCAGTGAAATCGCACAAGTGAGGTCTAGGCCTTACCACTACTTCATAGAGATAAAAGAGATTATTTCTGGAAGATCTCATCTCAAAATATCAGGCCACAAAAAGCAGAAGATATTAAATGTGAAAGAAAAACAACTAAAGTAAAATGTAAACGATACTATATAAATACAACAAAAGTGACGACTATAAGACGGATACTAAACGCAAGTCACGAGTATATGACTAATCCTACTAATCTACTATAACACAAAGGCTAGACAGCAACCTATCCCTACCGACCTATTAACCTTCTATCCTATCTCTACTCACACTTCCATTTCCACTCATATAACCAAAAACACCACACCAAAACACACACACAAAAATCATAAGGAAACAATTCATAACTCTATTTGTAGTGAGCTAAATAAAACTAACAATTGGAATAATTACAAAAGGAGAGAACAAACCTTCAAAAATGATATTATTCAGCTAAAAGTCTTAAGTTCATCAAAGTTTCAGCTCTTCTTGACATACTTCAGAAATTGAACTTTTTTTTAGTCAAGAAGGGAATAAAGAATTTGAGGCTGCAGATTTGAAGATCTCTAGAGAAAATTATTGATTGAAAGGGTGAAGTTCAATTGGTTGAGACCACCAAGGTGGATATCTAACATGGCAACTTTCTTAAATTTTATTTATCTCCAAACAACAAACCAGAATCAATATTTATATAAAAAGGGCAATTAAAAGGTTCGAAAAAGAGCTCAACTACAATATTTTTGTCACAGACTGTTTCAAGAGAAATAATATTTTTATAGAAAAGATATAATACAACAACAATAATAACATACTTGGAACCTTACAAGTGAGGTCTGAAGAAGAGTAGAATGTACGCAGACCTTATCACTATCTCATAAAAATAGAGAGTCTATTTCCTGAGGACCCTCGTCTCATAGGAAAGATATAATAATAAGAGTAAATACTAAAAAGTAAAGAAACATGTTGAAATGTTGTTCTTAATAATAATATTACTTCTGTTCCATAATATAAGGACATTTTTTATTTTACACGATTATTAAGAAATCATTAATATATTAGTAGAATTTACTATTTTATCATTCATTTATATCAATGTACATTAAATTAAATTAGAAAAAAATCATTAATACACTAATTAATGGTCGAGGTAAAATGGGAAAAAAATAATTAATGTTATTCAAATTTAGTAAGTGTTCTTATAATATGGGATAAATTTTTATACAAAGATACTCTTATAATATGAGACAGAGGGAGTAATATGAAATGTGCATCTTTTCGTTTTCAAAAAACTGAAAAAAGAAAAAAAGAAGAAGAATTTGAGCATTTACATGGACATATTTTTCATACATTTTTGGTGTTACCAATTAATATTCTTTTCAATATGAATATTGATATGATTTAATAGCTGTATTAAATGAATTATTAGAACTTTTTGAAGATACTTAAACTGAGCAATAAAGCAAGATAATGTGCTTGGAAGTGTTCTTTTGCTAAAAAAAGAGAGAGAAATAAATATTATAATTATCTAATATTCGAGTTTGACTAATTCAAAATCTGAATGAATTCAGATTTGATTAATACAAATTTACGTCATCGTATAAAGTCCATCAAAAAAGAAAAAATAACACTTTTAAGGAAGAAGGAGAAATTCTATCTATTCTGTTACGGCCTGTGACAGAGCTAGCAGGGGCTATGGCAAAAAAATTATATCATTTATACATGATTAAAATTATTTTTTATGTATATATAGTGGATGTGGAACCCTTCTACTAGTTAATACATATCACTTTTTTAAAATTTTAAATCCTTTAATGAAAATTCTGACTCTACTAAAAAAACAAAACGTGTTGAAAACTTCAATGAAGTTGGAATTTGGGAAAAGGTGTACTCTGGCAAAGATCATGGGAGATACATACGATATATCAATGATACAAACAATGCATAAAATACGACGATACCAATTAATATGCATAAAGTACGATGATACTAATTAATATCGAACAAGTTAATACTTAGACTGCCTACAGAACGAAAAAAAAATATTATTTTTTAATTTTCTTATGTTTAATTAATTAAATCTTTAAAAAATATTTTTATAATTTAAATTTTATATTTTTTTAAAAAAATTATAAAATATGTACATATT
>JAOTQJ010000002.1:19893465-19921906 GCA_025642045.1 Solanum sejunctum
GGGGGGTGTGGGCATAGGGGGTTCGGGATGAAAGTTGATTTATAAATTTATTATATTTTATTTTTCGTAATGATCAAAAGAATTTGGAGTCCTTCTTGGCATATGATTTTTCACTTGATGTTCAGTGTTCACATTGGAGATGGATATCTGGTTTCATGTCGCATAGGGTCATATTTTGGGGAAAAAAATTTCCTACCAAAGATATTTCCATTCTTAGGGCTTGAACTTGAGACCTTTGATTAAGGAAAGAGTAGTTATATTCGTTGCACCACATTCTTTGGTTGTTTGCTTCAAAAGTTTTCATCAAAAAAACAAAGAGAAAACATAAAGATAGATATGATCTAATGGTGAATGAAATAGATTGACAATCATAGAACAACAATAACAACATTACCCCAATGCCTCAAAGACTTTCGTCCATTACGGAGTAAGGGGAGGTTGAATATACGCAGCTTGATCCCTATGTTTAAAAACATAGCGCGACTGTTTCCGGATGACCCATGATGAGCGTCGAAATTTACATTGACTAACTGATATTTCACAATTTAAAAAGCACAGACAGTTTAAAGAGTTATTTTGATTTATTCCATCATACCCCAAAGTCAAAAAATAATGAATCTTTAACTTCATCCGAGATTGATGAACATTAGATTAACGATCATGAAATTTCAAATTCAAATCTCAACAAATACAATAACAACAGTTAATTACTTACCTATCTGATATTTATTATTAATGAGAGATACATACCAATTAGTTCGAATATCACAATGATCAACAAAAGAAGAAGAAAAACATAACAAAATTTTTCTTGAACATCTATTATTTAAAATTTATTTATTCATCTAATCTAAAATATTCCTACTAAATAGGATTCATTAAAAAAAATATTTTTTATCATAATATATTTTCATTTTAAAATTTAAACTTGAGACCTTAAATTAAACTATTGAAATATCTTATTCACACTCATTATTACCAATAGTGGTCATCTAGAGATACTAAATATTCCACCAACTAATTATAATTGTGGGGGCCAATCCTAAAGATTTATGCCAAGTGTAAAAAAACAAAAAGGAACCATTTCAAATATCAATTATGTAGAAACATCCCTTCCAACACATCATTACATGTGGCATTTATGAACAGTAAGATTTATAAATACAGACCCAACACATGTTTTTTCTTTAATATCGATTTATGTAATATTGATAAAAATTTTATGTATGTATTTTAAATTCTTAAGTTTTATAAAAAATTAAGGTATTAATTATTATAATTTATGATTTGTGTATATTAATTTTAAATAATATATGTTATTTATTTTATTTCAATATATGTTGCATATGTAAATTTTTGAAAGTCAATCAAAATTTATATTTATTTTTTAAAATATTTTAAATTATTAATAGCTGAAGCAGCTGAACAAATAATTTATTAGGAGTAATATTTTAAAATCAAGTGGTTGAAGTAGACACATTAATTGACGACTTTATTAGGGGTAACATAATAAATTCGTAGTTGAAGCAATTGAAGAAATAATTAATAGAAATGACGTAGTAAAATTAAATAAATGAAGTAGACACGTTAATCGATAACTATCTTTAAGAAAAAATAATTAATTTGAGGCAATATTGTAAATTCATAGTAACAACAACTAAAGAAATAAACAACAACAATAACATACCCAGTTATATCCACAAGTGGGGTCTGAGGAAGGTAGATTGTACGCAGACCTTACCGCTATCTCATAGAGATAGAGAGGCTGTTTCCTAAAATCCTCAGCAATAACTGAAGAAATAATTAATAAAAATGACATAATAAAATCAAATAGCTGAAGCAAACATGTTGACTATAATGTGCCTACTTTAAGATGCAAATCAAGCAATTGAAGAAAGTATGTAAGTCAACAGCTACCTTTAAAACAATGATTTATTATAATTAATATTATCAATTCATAGTTAAAGTAGCTAAAAAAATAGTTGATAGAAACGACATAGTAAAATTAAATAATCAAAATAAATATATTAATTGACAGTTATCTTTAAAAATAATAATTAATTAAAAATAATATTATAAATTCTTAATTATAATAAATAAAAATAATATAATAAAATTAAATAATTAAAATAAATACGTCAATCAATAATTGCCTCTCAAGCTGAAATACGCATGTCAACCTTTGAAGATGCTTATATAGTATAGTACTAGTAAAGTAATATGTACACCTAATCACATAGCTAATATCACAAGCATATGGATAACATGATCAAAGTGCACATACATATAAAAAATTGATGGCCCTTGGCTAGGGACAAAAAGGACAAATATTTATTAGGAAAAAAGAAAAAGATAAACATTTTTATTTTCTTCTTATGAAATCTCTAATTAGGTTATATTTCATAGGATACTCTTCTAGCTATTTGCAATTTCTTTCCTCTCTGTGTGTATGTCACTCTTCTCTTCTTCATCAGCTAACTTCTCTTAGTTAATTTTTTTCAAGAATAAAATAAAATATATACTTCAAATTTTATATAGCTGATTTTTTTAGCTATTTTTTTGTGATTTCTAGTTCATGATAAAATAAAACACTGTTTTAATTTGCTATTAAGTAATTTTTTATTTTTTATTTTTGTATATCTAGGTGATTGGTAATTATATTTGAATTTTGTTAATATATTCTTTTTTTTAAAAAAAAATATCTTGCCTTTCCTCATTATAATAATGTAAAGTTGGATATATAAGACATTAAGATCTACAAACAGTAGCGATTAGCGAAGATAGAAATTTTATTAAGAGGTTCAATTTATATATATAGTTTAATTCTGTATATATATGATATAATTTTTTGACAAATGAGATGCTCTTTATTCTATATTGCTTAACAACCATTTAAGAAGTTCAATTTTTATTTATTTTTTTTGTATAATTTGGTTGGTGAAATTAAGTGTGAATATATATAATTGTTCCCTTATTTGATGCTCAATTAATTTTGTTTTTTTATTGAATTATTGCAGGAATTTCTTTTAGAGTATTATTGTCAAAGAAATTAAAGGTGTTTGCTACTAATTTGCTTTTGAAATCTGTATTTATGGAGCAAGCTATGTCCTCTGGTAATTATTCTTTTATGGATTTATCTCTTATCTTTTTCCAATAAATTTCAGGTTATAGGGAACAATTTTGAGTTATAATACATATTTAAATTTAATAATAACAGAATTATTTAGTGGGTATTATATTGAACTAAAAATGAGATATTATTCCATTTCTATGAAGTTTGTGTTTTGATTTAAATTTTTAATTGTAATCTTGTCTCCCCACTGAAAGATCTAAGAATTGGGCAAATGTGCTATTTTTGGTTGTTCACCCTAGGCTTAGGCACATAATGTGTATAAAATAAGGAAAAATTATCTAATTATACAAATATTATATTCTTAATACTAATTCATTCTGTAGCTTGAAATATATACATATTACCTTATTAATTAATAATTTTATGTCAGATTTCAAATTAGATGTATATTTCCTTAAGATATTAAGTCAGACAAATGTATCTTTTGATACAAGATACACTATGAAATATAAATACATAATTAGGAGAGAAGCATGCGAGTGAAGTAGAGAGACGAGAGAAAGAGTCAACATGTATCATTTAATACTAGATACATGTGTTTGTTTATATCTCATACATTCTGAAATAAAGATACATCAGGAGAGAGGCGAACAAGAGAGAATCAATGTACCTAGTTACATGTGAATTGCATTTGGATACAGTGTATTGAAAACAAATTACTTATCTATATGTATCCGAGTTTGCCACATACATGTGTTTGACGAATTAAATATGGTACAAAAGGTTATTGTGGAAACTAAAGAAAAGACATGTAATCTGGCCCTAAACTAGTAGGATTTGTGTTGCTTGTTCATAAAATAGTGGTTTATTGAAGAATAGCAGAAGTCTCACATTAGTGGTTAATGAGATGAATGTACTCATTTTAAAGTTTGGCAGTCATCTTCCTTTTGAGCTAGTTTTTGGGGTGTGAGCTAAGTCCAATATCTAATTTTACATGATATCATAGCAGGACCCATCTTACGCAATATTGGGCCCCAAAAAAATTAAAATTGCCCACACACTAAATACTAAGCACTGAGCGTGAGGTAGGATGCTGAAGAATGATAAAAAGTCTCACACTGATGGTTAATGAGATGAGTGAATTCCTTATAAGGTTTGGGCAATCCTCCTCTATTTGAATTAGCTTTTGGGATTTGAGTTAGATCTAAGACCTAATTTTACAGGTTTCCCAGATTGTTGATCCCAAAATTAAGAAACAAATATTCCAAATGTGGGATAAAATCATAAAATAATTTCATAATTGATCTTAAAATTATAATCTCTTATCCTGCAAGTACAACAATCCCTAATAGTGCAAGAACAGTGTGGATTAATCTATTATATATAGCCAGATATTAGTCTTCTTCAATTTCAATTTGTTTGACCTATTTTTTTCATTTAATTTATTTAAAAAAGAATATCTTTTTTCTTTTTTTGGCAACTTTTTAATTTTAACTTTTTATATGATATATTTAAAATCACAAGATTAAAGCACAATTTAGTATATGTTTGGCATATCATGATCAGAGAAAGTGATCAAACCAGTCTGAAAATAATCTTTAATTTATCATAAATATGATTATTTTGGTCTTCAACCTATCATTAACAATATTCCAATTCTTTCTGCCACCAAATAAATAGAGTATCTAAATCATACTTTAAAAAATAAATAGTAATCGTATAATCTAAAAGAGGTGCTAGTTCAAGACTTGTTTCCTTGTCGCTAATGGCATTCAATCTTTTCTTGCTGAAATAGTTCCTTCACCAAAAAAAGACTAATGGACAACCTCAGTTTCTTCATGTTCATTCAACTTTTTTATACTCATTGATTTGTCTCCATTTCTTCCCCCACTCTCATAAGTTTTTTCTTTAGACACTAGATATTCTTTAGATGTACTCCTCCATTATATAGTATATAATGTATTATTATATATGTGGTTTATTATATATAGTATTCAATCTCGGATGGAGACAAAGATTCACTATTTTTTGGCTTTAGGGTATGATGGAATAAAGCAAAATGACTCTTTAAACTGTTTGTGCTTCTTTCAATTGTGAAGTAGCAGTTAGTCAATGCAACTTTCGACGCTCATCATGGGTCATTCGAAAACAGTCGCGCTATGTTTTTAAATATAGGGGTCAGGCTACGTACATCCGACCTCTCCTTATCCCGCAATGGGCGGGAGCCTTTGAGTAGTGTTGTTGGTGGTGGTGATGGTTTATTCAATTTATGTGTTTTTTTATGGTTTTCTTATTGTTGGCATTTTTGTTTTTAGTTTGTCGATTGAAATTGAAACTTCCGATTGCAAAAGATGTAAATGATACATAAGATAGGAGTTAATTTGACGGCAAAAAGAATTTGGTATTCTTAATTATAGGTTGAAAATCAAAATGATCACATTTTATGACTGTTTCCATCAAGTTAACCAAAGCCCATAAGGACTATTTTCTCTCACGATCATAAGATTCAAAAATTATTTTTAATTTTTTGAATTTATTATCAAATCAAAATAGGATAAATAAATTAAAAAGGAACATTTTACTTGGATTACTGATGAATATTTTATTATATATAGAAAATTTTGATACAATTATTACCTCATAAAATGATGTGTAGACATCTCTAGTGTCTACAACTTAAAACTCAACTTTTAGTGTTTGCAGTCTTTTGATTTTGTATGGTAAGGCCATGCATGGCTTTTGACATTGTGAAATTTAGTTCGACTGAAAAATTATAGGAGAGATGTAGAATATACGTCGATTGTATTCCTAACTTTATAGGGTAGAGAGGTTATTTCTGATAGATCTTACGCTCACCATCTTTAATATTTATGCAGAGTCTCAATCAGGTGATTCAAAATCTTCATACAAGCCAGAAAAGCTTTCAAATGTTGTGAGTGCTGTTTGCATGCAATCATATAATATGGACTATCAAGGCCACTTTGATCTAGGTTTTGGTCAGCCTCTGGTAAAGTTTTCTGGAATAAAATTGCAATTTATATACATTATAGGTGTAAAACAGCTTTTTTATAAGTATCACATCTGATGTATCCCGATATTTTGAGTTTCATATGTGAAATATTTGGTGTGCGAGTTTCCTGTTTGAACTATCACCATCTGTTTATCAAAACACATCTCCCGTTACCTACTTGAAATAACACCATCGTTCAGATAGGAAATGAGAATAATTGATCGTTGAGGTGTGTTTAGATAAATGACTGACTATAAATCGGATAGAAAACTCAAATATTTATTTTTAACTGGATACAGCATGTTGTTGTTATACACTCCAAGCAAGGGCGGAGGCACCTATTGGTTAGGGTGTTCATCCGAACAACCTTCGATAAAAAATTATATTACTTATACATGGTTAAAATATGTTTCATGTAGATATAATAGATGTCGAATCCCATTTGGTAAGTTCATGTGTCTGCTTTTTCAAATTTTGAATCTCTTAAATTAAAATTCTGACTCCGCCATTGATTCCGAGTTGTCATATCAGACTTGTGATGAAAAATTACATATTGTAGATAACTTATACTCTTTTAATCATCTCTTTTTGTGAGGACTTTTTCTATACGACTTATCTAAGATTCTTTTTAGCTAAAATGATACATAAAGTGATATATATGCTCATACTGGACTTTGTATTCTCAAAATTTTGAAGGGGAGGATTATGCTGCCATTGAATTTGACCTCTGATGAAAGCCCTATATTTGTCAATGCCAAGCAATATCATGGGATACTTAGGCGTAGAAAATTCCGCGAAAAGGAAATGGAGAAGAACTTACTTAAACCGCGCAAGGTAAAGTTCTTCTTTTGACTAAGTAGTTACGGATGACTTTGATTCATACAGTTACTACGGTAACGACTGGCGTTTCCATGTTCACAATGTCTCTCTATCCCTATGTTTTAGTACTTTCTTTCTTTGATACTAAAGTTGGATATACTTATTAGTTACTACTATCCATTGAGACGAAAGAGATTGCTTCCAGCTAGCTTTTTTTTCTTTCCTAAGGTTGCTTAATTTTTTGTATTGGATTTAATGGTTACAGCCATTTTTGCACCTCTCACGGCATCTTCATGCCAAGCGTCGACCTAGGGGAGGTGGGGGCCGCTTCTTGAACACGAGGAAGACGAATGGAAGTATCAACGATGATGCAAACAGTACAACCAAGAATAGCAACACGAAATCTCATCCCTCTGGATCACAAAATTCTGAAGTTCTGCAATCTGATGTATGCAATTTTGAGATGTTTCTTGCTATGATGAATAATACTGGCCATGATTCTCATGGCCAGTAAATGGTGCCCTTCTACTGCTGCTGCAACCTCAGAACTTGATGACATTTCGTCCTTTCTACAACCAAATTGCGGTTTATGGACTCTGTTCCTACCGCGATTTTGGTTGCTAGAATAGACAGATCATCCTTGGCTATTGACAGGCAGTTCATCCTTGGCTTATCCGCGTTAAGGTTGCTTCTACATATCATTCCATGTAGCTATCTAGGTAGCTACATGGGATGTTACAAAGCGCTAAAACCTTAATGCAATGTATATCCTATATCTAAATAAGTTCATGAAATTAATCCCAATGATCAAGTTTGTGATGCTGTGTAATGTTGGCCTATATGTGTTTGAGATTGGACTTGAACTAAGATGAAACTGTGATGTGTTTATGATTTAGTATATTTGACATAAGTTTGTAAAATATGTGCACTTTACAACCATTTTCATGGAGCTTATAGCTGCATATTATACTATATCTATATCTTATTGTTAATATATCACGTAATAATTTTTTATATTTATTTGTTATTTTGGAGTAGTAGGGGTAGGATAATGTCTGACCTTGTGATATAGTTGGTCGTGTTTTTGTATCTTATGTTGTCGTTGTCTATTTTACATTTGTTACTTTTACTGAATTTATATACTACCATTTGCTTTTCACGTGAGTTTTTTTTTTTTTTTTATATTTAGTATTTTCTGCTTGTGGAGCTTGATATTTTGAGATAAGGGTGTTTCGAAAATAGCTAATCTCTATATTTCTATGAAGTAGTGATAATTTGCGTACATTTGATCTTTCTCAGATTTTATTTGTGAGATTTTATACGATATGTTATTGTTGTTGTATGTTACTCTGGACAATTCTAGTATTATAAGTTCTCCATGATTAATATGTGACCCAAAACAGCCTCTCATGTTAGAACATTCTCGCTGGTGCTCAAAATTCTTTGACGTATAAACCCCGCCTTTGTTTCACTTGACCTAGTCAACCTTAACCATTCTTTTGACCCTTATCTTACCTTTTTTTTGAATAATTATATTATATGATAAAAAAATAATTATTTATTATATAAGTATGTATAATTTATGTATATTTTATGTATAATTAGGTTATATTTAATTTTTTATTGTATCATAATATATATATTTAGTATATAATTCATGTATAAGTAATCTATTGTATAGTCAATATATACTTTTTATAATTTTTGACAAAGTTATATTGTATAGTCATGTATATTTTTTATGATTTTGAGCTATTCTTTTAATGTAAATAAAGCATGACTATATTTGTTGTAAATATAATTAGTTTATTTTATATATTTGAAATTCTTCTCTTATTTTTTCTCATCTCGATATCCGGTATTCACTTTTAAGTCAAATTAAATTGGAATCGTGTTAAAAATTTTAATTTTGAAGGTAAAACACGTGTTATTAAATCTAACTACATCTCTAAGACTTAAACTCGAGACATGAGATTAAAGACAGAGGAGCGCACACCATCATCATAACCTCTCTCTATATTAGTTTTTTTTGTTAGACTTGAACCCGAGAAATTTAATTACAGATGGAGGAATACTCACCATCTTACCATAATGTTTAATCTTTATATATTTATGTATTTGATTTCTCCCTCGATGTCAAGCACATGCTTTGAAACTCAATTAATTTAAATTTAGTTTCAAAGTGTTTTCAGACCAAAGATGACTTTATATCTGACTCTCAAATACATAATATTTAATTAAGGATGAAGCATTATTCACCGTTAGCTCCACCACAACCCAAAGTCTATATATATTTAGTTAGTTATTTTCTCATTTAGTGTAGATACCTGCCTAAGAGTTTAACTAATTCAGATTCACATCGATAAAGTCCCTAAGCGCTTTACACCAAGGACTACTCTATATCCAGCTCTCGAATGCATAACATCTAATCAAAAATAAAGGAATATTCAACACTCCACCACAATCGGATCTCTATCTCTCTATATATATACAAACACACATTGAATAGTAAAGACGACGACAACAACATATCCTGTAACATCTCATAAGTGGGTTTGAGGAGAGAAAAATATACGCAGACCTTATCACGATCTCATAAAGATAGAAATGTTATTTTCGACTGACACATTCAATAGCGAAAGACTAATACATTAATATCCATTGACTTTTTAAAATCTTAATTTTCCTTCCAACTTGCCACCATAGTTGTTGAAGCATTACCATTTTGACAAGTCTTCTCTCCAGCCTGCCATTCCATAACTAATTAATTTCAACCCCCAATTCATTTACTCCTTCAAAACCCATCTCAACCAAAATTCCCAATCAAAATCTTGAAACCCCAAGAATCCAACCAATCAACCATGAATGATCTATTCTCAGGATCATTTTCTCGTTTCAGAAATGAAGAACAATCCCCAAATCGAGAATCCCCTGGACTGCAAATGAGACAAACTGGGGGTGTCAATCTTGACAAGTTCTTTGAAGATGTAGAAACCATTAAAGACGAGCTTAAAGAACTCGAAAAGATTCATACCCAACTCCACAATTCTCATGAACAGAGCAAGACTCTGCACAATGCTAAAAATGTCAAAGATCTCAGAACAAAAATGGATAATGATGTTTCTGTAGCTTTGAAAAAGGCTAAATTTATCAAAGTGAGATTAGAAGCATTGGATCGATCTAATGCGGCTAATAGAAGTGTACCTGGTTGTGGACCTGGAAGTTCATCAGATAGAACAAGAACTTCTGTTGTTAATGGGTTGAGGAAAAAACTTCAAGAATCTATGAATCAGTTCAATGAATTAAGGCAAAGAATGGCATCTGAGTATAGAGAAACTGTTCAGAGAAGGTATTGTTTGAATAGAGTTTTAATTTTGCATCTATATTAGCTTATGTTTTTGGTACTATATGATGTTTCTCGAGAAATCTTAGTAGCTCAATGGATTTGTTATATGAACTTTCTTATTATTGGTAGGGTTCGATTTCCTTCCTTATAATCCCCTTCCCCTACTTTGGATTGTTTTTCTTGAGTCGAGTTTCTATTAGAAATAACCTTTCTGCCTAGGCTAAATTTTGTGTACACTCAATTCTTTTCCTATCAATCTTAGTAGCTTTGTTAAACTTTTACTTTATTGGTGGGTTCAATTTTCTACTTTATAATCCCCTTTCCCTACCTTGGGACTCTTTTTTCTTGAGGCGAGGTTTTTCAATAAGGTTTGTGTACTCTCAATCCTTGTAGATCAATCTTAGTAGTCCAGTTGATTTGTTATTTAAATTTTTACTTTATTGGTGAGGTTTGATTTTCTATTTTATAATCCCCTTCCCCTACTTTGGGTTTTGTTTTTCTAAAGTCAAGGGTCTATTGGAAATCACCTTTTTGCCTAGGGGTTAGGTGTGTGTACACTTGATCCTTGTCGGATCCGACTTTGTGCGATTATATTGAGTATGTTATTGAATTATCTGAAATTGAGCAACTTTATCTTTTGTTTGACTTTTGATTCATTCTTATCCTTTTTGATAATGAATGTGATACAACGACAATAACATACTCAGTGAAATTCACAAGTGGCGTCTTGCGAGGGTAAAATGTATGTAACCTTACTGCTACCTCATATAGATAAAGACGTTTCTGAAAGACCTCATCTCAAAAATATCATTCCCAAAAGCAGAAAATACTAGATTATGAAACAAAATGACTACAGTGATAATATGGATGAGACTCGAAATCAAGACTTCTTATTCCTCAAAATTTGAATCGACAGGTACTACACGGTGACCGGGGAAAATCCAGATGAAGGTACATTGGATAATCTGATATCCACTGGGCAAAGTGAGACATTTTTGCAGAAAGCAATACAGGAGCAAGGAAGAGGACAAGTAATGGACACAGTTATGGAGATTCAAGAAAGGCATGAAGCTGTGAAGGAATTAGAGAGAAATCTGAAAGAACTGCACCAAGTTTTCATGGACATGGCTGTTTTAGTGGAAAGTCAAGGAGCTCAGTTAGATGACATTGAAAGTCAAGTCAATAGAGCTAATTCATTTGTGAGAGGTGGTGCTCAGCAGCTTGAGGTAGCAAGAAAGCACCAGAAAAATTCAAGAAAATGGACTTGTTTTGCCATTGTTATTTTGCTGATTATTATCTTGGTGGTGGTTCTTTCCATTCAACCATGGAAGAAATGAGAATTGCTCAAATGTTGGGTTCAATGATACTTATGTTTACGTCACATCCCCAAAGGGCCCTGCACCAACGCTAGATGCTCCGTGCATTGGATTATCCTTCTTTTTTGCATTTCTCTAATGTTTGGAGTTCTCTTTGTAATTAAAGTATTGCTCAAGTAGATACGGAGCTGAGGGAGACTCTTAACTTATTTATTTTACCCTCAGTTTTGTGCTATTTGCTTGTTTATACACAGTTGGGTTTCAATCTAATCTTTTGTTGGTAATACTTTAGTTTCTATTTTTGGGGGGGGAACTTTTCGAACAACAATAACATACTAATGAAATCCCACAAATGAGGTCTGGAGAGGGTAGAATGTACGCAGACCTTACCACTACCTCATAGAAGTAGAGAGGTTATTTCTTGATTTTTTTGGAACTTTTCAAAATCCATAAATGCATGTGGCATGCCACCATGCAGATTCAAGCCTGCAATTTATAGTAGACTTCAAAGAACATTGTCATATTATACTAGTAAAAGTTTATTATAACCTTAAGAAAAGTTTGATAATAGAACAATTTTTCAAGACATTTAGCATACAATTTAACTAGCCAGCACACATGAGTTGTCTTCTTATATTTGTAGCATTACTAGATTAATCCAGGGCCCTTCCGACGTCTCCTGTCCAGTCATGTTTCACTAGTCAAAACCTTATCGAGATCAGAATTGTGTAGCAGCTTCCGATGAAAGCTTCTATTGTTCCTCGGTAGTGAAGAGATTGAGGCTCATCGTACAGTGCCTCTTTAAATTTAGCTACGTCTTCAGACGTCGTGTAAGTCAAGCAGGTTTGGGAATACCTGGAAAAATTCACCCGATGGCTGGTCCAGGTTTCGTCATTGCAAGAGCTCGATCATGGCAGTGCAAAGCACAGCACTGCAAGCAAAACTATCTATGTTAAAAGCTGAACAAGAAAGAATCTAACAGAGAACAAGGAAATAGGGAAAACAATATCTAGCATCAAACAAAAGGAAGCAAAGGGTCTGCAGTCAACATCGTTGATCCAGTTTAAGATCTAGCAGTTGGAAGTACCACGTCGATGGAAAATCCAGTATATGCAGAAGATGTCGAGGAGAGAAAGTTTAACACTTTATCCAAGTAAATTGGGTTCATGAGGTATTTACCCTTTAAAAGAACAAGAAAATTTGCATCTAAGTAGTAAAACTGAAATCCCCTGGATGAGTATATCTCTCTCATACTCTACATCACCAAAATCAAGTAAGAATGTGCTCGATTACCTTCCAGGTTAACGTTGCTGATCATCAAATAATCTTTACTATCTTAGTCAATGAAGCATTAACAGTACTTCTAAAATCATTCCTTAATGATGCTGCTTAGATCATTGGACAAAAACAGAAAAAAGATGCACTAAAGAATGCCTATTTATGCGTAATAACTTCTACACTCTTTGCTGATAAAAAGCTCTACATAAGGATTCTTACCCATGAAGAGAATCATGTGTCTCTCTTTCATGATGCTGAACATCAAGATTTAACCTCTTTGCTGTACTCTGCATTTGAGTATCTTCCCCATTGCCATATGCCTCCAACTTGAAGCCATCAAGGTCAGTCTTGTGCTTTGCTTAAAAGATTTATAAACTCCCGAATATCCCTTTGCCCGGGCCATTTTGACCAAGAAATATGCTCATTTAGAGAAAACCTGCCGGTCGCTTTGTCTGTTCGCAGCTGCTTTTTCTCGTATTTCAGAAACTTTGGATTGACACCATGAACATTGCAGAACAAAGACTTGGGTGAATCCTGTGTACCTAAACAGCAACATTGACATCTCAATTAGGACAAACATGAAATAACACGTAGGGTGTTTTAAAATTTATGAGAGGACATGGTGCTCTAGGATGCAGTAAAGGCATCTTCCAAATCTTAATGCATGTGACCAGTTTTCCCTCTCTCATTCTACGGAGGAGAATAAACCCATAAACTAAACATACCGTGTCTCAGTATGCTCTCGTTACCCAATTGTTACATAAACCAAACATACCTTGTCTCAGTATGCTCTCGTTACCCAATTGTTAATGTGTTCCACAAAAAAAGCTTGAAGAGCCCCATTCATTTCCCTATTGATATATTCCAAATAGTTTGTGTGGACGACACCAACAAGATTATTTAAATTTATCACTCCCATTAGCCAGGGTGTTACAAATTGAGATATGGCTCCTCTAAAATTGCAATATCAGCATCCCTTAACTGAGAAGTGTCGCCAGCAGGTATTATACTCCGCTGTTCTTGGGAGATCTCTTCTTATGGGTTTTGAGACGAGGGTCCACAAGAAACAGTCTCTCTACTTCTATGAGGTAGCGGTAAGGTCTGCGTACATTCTACCATCCCCAGAACCTACTTGTGGGATTTTACTGGGTATGTTGTTGTGGTGGTGGTGGTGGTTGTTCTTTGGAGATCTGGAAAGGAAAAAACATTCATCAATAATCACATCCATCTCAACATCTTCGCCTGTTATATTATAATTTATTTAGCTGTTAATCAGGGATTACCTTCCCAGGGTAAAATGAAATCCTGAAGTCAGCCTTGAAACCAATTTGCTCCTCGAGCCAACTGCATACATAAAGCTCCTGATCTTCAGGAGAACTAAATGAAAGATGGTTAGAAAAATTAGCTCTTGGTCAGATTTACATAGCCATGGAACCAGCAACATAACATTTTCTGCTTTTATGATCTGGCTAAGTAAGCTGCTCGGAATAGAAGATTTACAGCAGTCATCGAAGGAAGATTATCGGTTGACTGCGTACCTTCTATCATCACATAGGTTCTGCATGGTAGAATCTCCTTAAAATCCACCTTCATAACAATGACCAGAAAATCTAGTTCATCATTTATAATTTCATCTTCAACCATTAGACCCTCCTCTGGTTAAGTAATGTAGGAAAAGTTCGCTTCGACTCGTGCTGCACAGTCATCCACAATCTTTTTGATAAATAAATTAAAGACCAGGAGAAGATAACTTATACTGTCCATAGACAACAGACACACATTTAAAATAAAATTAAAAATTAGAACAGAAGTCTTTATATTGAGGATCCGACACATCAAGCTTGACTGTCTATTACTCGCAGTATGTCATGCAAATGTTTCATGTTGGATATGTCAAGGATAAATTATGGAGAAACTATCCCAGTTTACTGGTTGAAAGCCTGTAGCGAACAGTGCTACTGCCTACTGCAGAATTTACAGAAGTTGAAAATGCTCCTGGATATATGTGCAACAATTTACAATAAATATAAAATGAGAACTCACGTAGACTAAATAACTAAGCATCAAAAAGAAAATAAAAAAGCACACACGTAGACTCAAGGGATGTTCCGATAAGGTTTTTTTCAGTGACCTAAAAGATAAAAGCCAAAAGTAGGTAAGCTTATGGCTCTTTTTGGACCTTTTAAACCTGAAGTTAAGTGCTTAAAAGCATTTTTTGTCTTTGCCAACACTATAAAATATTAAAAAGTAAGTAAAAAGAACCTAAAAATAAGACTATCCAAACACCCTCTGAATGCAGAGGTCAAGTATTGAAAACAGAAAATACATATAGCATTCAATAAAAAGGTACGGCAAACAGAATAGAAACAACTAAGACAATCAAAAATCGACCAGTAAATTTGTAAATCACAAATGTACTTATTACCTTTTCTTATTCCAATTTGACCCAGAAATGGGCGCAATTGTCTTAACTAATATGCCAACAATTTTGGCACATCAAGTGGTGGCACTCCCTGCATAGATGAAGAAAATGTGAGGATGGAAAAGGAGAAGTGTTTCTCATACCGAGATAGAATTGCACATACCGAATCGTAGTACATAGTGTTTCTCATATTTTAAGGGAGGGGTTGAGGCAGGGGTAAAGTTTCAATATAAAACCATATTTGGAGCTGTAGGAACCAAAAGGAAACACAAATACAATGTTAACAATGTGAATTATAGCTGATTCTTAAAAATCATAACATCTTGCTTAAGACTACTAATATTAAAAGAATTGAAGAACGGAACTTGCTCCATCTCCTGATGAATAAGATAACTTTTAAGTTACAATTTGCTTAAAAAAAATTTGTTTTAGGGAGGAGAAAAACTAGCTTGTTCTGTCACAGAGTAGTAGTTCACAACCGCTAGCCTAAACAGATGATTCATCAAAACCAAACACCTTACCAGTTACCACATTTCTTCAAACTGAGCGATAAAACAACAACAGCATAAATACTTCACAGCATTTTGAAATAGAATCCAATAGAACATATTTTAGAACCAGAAATTGCGACAGTTTTCTCAAAATTTTATCCACGTTCCACTAAAATAAAAAGCATAAAGAATATGTGAAAAGATGAAAATAGACGGAGGCGTGGAAGAAACAGTTAAGTATGGAAACTTGCCTGTTACCAGTCAGAAGTAGTTGCATATACCATATGATGACTCCAAACTGAACTCGTGGAAGACAAATTTCCCTTAAAAAGAACAGCCCACAAGAATGAAATCTTTATTCAGGCAACAGGGTACTACGATGCACATGAAGATCTAGTTGTTGACATCCTTGACTGAACAAACATGTGCAATAAAATCACAAATACCAGGAACTTCATACTTCATTTGTTGTCTGCTCTGTCAAGTCCCTCTAGCAGCAATGTATAAGTCTGGGAACTAAGTCGAGAACCATTTTTCTCCATAATACTCAACAACTCAGAACATCTATCTACAAGTCCCCTCTTAAGTAAGCCATCAATTAGAAGTTTCCAAGCTACTTCATCATTATTGTACCCACACTCAAGAAGTCGAAAGAAGACTGCCTTAGCTTTATCATTGTTTCCATCATCGTACAACCCACATATAAGGAGCTTGTACGACTCTAAGCGTGGTAAAAAACCTAGTGTAAGCATAGTGTCAAGAAATCTTGTTGCAGCTTCATACATTCTCAGCTTACAACAACAATTTACCATTGAGGTGTACATATCTTCACAAGAAGACATTCTGCAACTATGCATATGATCAAGTAACTTCAAAGCCTCCTCAAGACGTCCTTCTCTACAGAGACCAATAGCAAGCGAACTAAAAACATTTGCATTTGGAGGACATCCGTGTTCCCCCATTTTATCAAAGAGTTGAAGCAAAGTTTCATATTTCACTACTTTCCACACATCAGCAATATTAATGGAACTGGACTCTGTTTTGAGATCAACTCCTCCTTGGGCCAAATGTTTAACTAGAACGGAATAGGTGTAGTGAGAAGGTTCATATCCAGAATCACACATACATTTTAGCATATCGAAGGCTCGATTTAACAATCCTGCACGACCATAACCATCAATCATTACTGTATAGGCCATCAAATCTGGCCTAACTCCTGCCTCTTCCATTTTAGCCATCACATCTTCCGCTTCTTTCAATTTCCCTTCATTGTGATACGCAACCAGAAAGGAAGTGTAGATGCAGACATCAGGCTTGTGTCCCCTAGAAACCATTAAACTAAAAACTTTGTCTGCATGGTCAAAGGCACATTCTTTTAGTAGTTGCTCAATCAAGATACTGTAGGACTCGATTATGGGTTCAACACCATTTTCTGGCATACTTTCAAGTAATTGGGCTGCTTCTAGTTGCTTACCCTGTTTACACAACCCGTTAATCAGCACATTATAAGTACATATGTTTGGGGAGCAACCCTCCTCAGTCATTTTCTTAAACAATGTGAAGGCGAAATCAAATTTTTCAGCTTTGCAATGTCCATCAATAAGAGCAGTGTATATTGCAACGTTAACCTTTATACCCTTCACTTTCAGAGAACTAAAAACTGCGTTAGCTTCTTCAACTTTATCTCTTTCACATAAGCCATCAATTAGAGTGCCATAAGTCCACTCATCAGGAGCCAAACCATTCTCCTCCATCAATCTAACCAACCTAAATGCATTATCTATTTCACCCTCTTTACACTGTCCATGAATTAACAAGTTAAAAGTGACATTACTAGGAGACAGTTTCCGCTCAAGCATCTTATCAAGTAGTGCCATTGCCTTATGCACCTTTTTGGCCCTACAAAAACCAGAAATCATTTCATTGTATGTACGTACATTTGGGATACAATTTTTCGATTCCATTGTGTCAAAAATACTTAATGCAACATCAACTAAACCTTTCTTACAGTATCCATCAATCAAAGCATTGAATGTCACCACACTCGGAACTAACCCCTTCTCTGACATAGCATTTAGTAACACTCTTGCTTCGTCAAGCTTGGAGTCTTTACACAAACCATCAACGAGAACAGTGTAAGTATGAACATTGGGCTCACAACCTTTCTCCTTCATCTCATCAAACAAACTCAATGCTTCTGCCCTCCTATCCAATCGACATAACACATCAATGAGAATCGTATATGTCCGGACATTAGGGGAACAACCGTCATCTCCCATTTCCAGAAACAGCTTCATTGCCTCACCAATCCTCCTCATTTCACACAAGCCATGAATCAAATTGTTGTATGAAACCACATTTCTTCGACAATCCTTTTTCTGCATTTCCCTAAAAACCTTAAAAGCACTATTTACATCCTTTCTCCTACAATGCCCTAATATAAACGACGTGTACGTGTGTGTATCCGGTCTCAAGCCAGCTTGCAAGATCTTACTCAAATAAACCTCAGCCTCAACAACATTACCCAATTTACAATAACCATTAATCATAGTATTAAAAGTATAAATATCAGGCTTAATCATATCATTCAACATTTCATCATACACACATTTCATATCATCAACCATACCGAACCGCGATAACGCCATCAACAATGTATTGTACGCCCACCCATTAAGCTTAAACCTGAACCCATCCTCACATTTATTCAACTCCCGCACAAAACCCATCACAAAAACGACATCCTCAGTTGTTCCACATGATTTAATCATAGAAAGTCTCGTTTTTTCAGCTACCCGAAAAAGCTCATTGGAAATCAAAATACGCAAAAGGGGTGCATAAGATTGGACACTGGATTTGAAAGAAGGGAGACGAGAGAGGTAATCAAAGAAGGAACAAGCAATATGGGGATTAAGATTTGGGTTTTGCGAGAGGAAAGAAGAAAGATGAGAAGGGGAAAGTGAAGGAATTAGATTCTTGAGAGATGGGTGCTTTTGCCAATTTGGGTGTGAAAGGAGATTGAGAAGCTGGGAAAAAAGGGGGTCATTGGAAGTGGGTTCTGACTCTTCTGGTGTCAAAATTGGTGAAAAAGAAGAAGAGATGGAAAATGGGAAAGATTTGATTAAGGTGAAGAAAAGAGAAATTGACTGACCTGAACGGAGTGAAAATGGAGTAGGCAACGCCGTCCATTGTATCATTGTCTTGGAAAATGGATTCCAAGAAGGAAGAAGAAGAGAGAAGAGATCAAATTTGGGGATTCATGGAGCTAAACGGATCGGCGATTTTGTTATGCCGATACTTTTTTTCTTGCCGAGTGACAGAGGCGGACTTCGGCGATAGTTTGCTGACATTAGAGGGGGCGAAATTGCAAAATGAAGAAAAATAACCACCCTATTTACAGTTGGCCAAAATTTACCAAGTTTTTGAAATTTAACCACTCTTAAAATTAACTTCACACGTGCAAATATTCTTTTGGCCTAATTTATGTGATATATTTGAAATGTAAAAAATTATTTAGATTTTATATATATTTAAATATTTATGGTGCCGTGATAGATAGTGGAATGATGAAGGTAAAGCTTTGCATAGGTAGATTTGATTCGTTTAGTGAATTACTCTTTGACCTAATTTATATGATATAATTGAAATGTGAAAAATTATTAGATTTTATATGATTTTTAAATATTTATGATGTCCTGATGGATGGTGGACGGATGAGGGTGAAGGTTTGCCTGGGTAGATTCAATTTGATGTCTTTAGTGGATTATCAATTTGATTTTCGCACAATCTCAAATAAAGATAAGTCAAACAGAATTATAATGCTTTTAGATTGGAATGAAACAAGAGCCTTAAATAATATTCCAAAAGATTTTATTATTGTACTACCAACATTAGTTAGAACTAATTAGAAATGCCATTCAACTAAATAGGAAGCACTATTCATCTCCTCACTACCAATTTATGCATGATTAACTTGTTAGTAAAATAATACGTGTGTATAAATAGATAGATAGATAGTTATATATAAAAAATTTGTATAAAGTTGAATAAGTAAAAGATATGCATTATGCATGGCATAATATTCATAGAACACCGTGTAAGTTGTAAATATGTAGAATGTTATATAAGATATACGTGTTTATTTTTTTAACTTTGTACAAATTTAAGTATTTATTTGTGTGCACCCAAAGTTTAATTATATAAATGTCAACTGATGCAAAATTAAAAAATATCTTTATTTATTACGCCTATCTTAAAGTAATTGTTTGAACCGAACAACTAAGATATGCTCATTGGAATTTCCTTTGTCATCAAATTATTGCTACTTAGGAGATTGATGACCACTATACATCTTTAAGCTATCAATCCATTATTTTATAGATGACTCTTTTGTCTCTTGAACTTGAAGACGCTTCATAGTTTCTTGACTTAATTTTTTTATTTTTTTTTGGTTATTCCTCCATTTTATTTATCAACTTGAAAAGTTTAGCATTTCTGTTCTTGTTCAAATGTTAAATTTATTAAGTGACTAAATTTTAAAGTTTTGTGTAGTAGCTAATGGCCCAAACCAAATAGCCCCTTGTCCAAGCCCACATATCAACAGACAAAGGGATGTCATAAAGGGCTTTAGGTTAGGCCCATCATATAATTTAGGCTTTCAAATGAAACGGCCCAACTATAATGCCGCTCGACCATGGGCTGCAGATCTTTAGAGACACTATCACATTAATGGGCTTTCATTTCATAGGAAAATCTAGATTATACAATTGACCCGACCCTTTTTTGTGAAGACAGAGAGATTGTTTTCGATAGACTCTCGTCAAAATACTAATCCCTCAATGATTAATAAAACTCAAATTACTGTAGGGGACAGTGGCTACTCTAGTAGTAACGAAGAAAGGCCAGTTGAACATTCTTCATCAAAAAATTATACTATATAACATATATAGAAAATTATACAATGTATATATAAATCAAAATTATTTTTTATGTATATATATTAAATCTTGTGAAGGGGAGCCTTGGAGTAACTAGTAAAGACATTATCGTGTGATCAGGAGTTTATGGGTTCAAACCCTGAAAACAGTCTCTGCCAGAAATGCAAGATAAAGTTGCGTAAAATAGATTCTTGTGGTCGGACTCTTCCCCAAATCTTGCACATAACGAAAGTTTTAGTACACCGAGCTTGTACTTTTTCATATATTGAATCTTGTACAAAAGTAATGGAATTTCTGACTTTGCCATAAGATAACCTATAAAGTGTTAGATAAACAATAATATAATCAAGAAGCATTGTTGTGCTTTGCTGTTTTCCTCTTTCACTGTTCAAATTCTTGCAGCTACTTATAATTAATTTTCAGAAACATTTTAAGTGTGGATAATTAACTATTTTATATCACATTTTATGAAACTTTGCTATATGACTTGTGCATTCAAATTAAACATAGATCAAAAGGGCAAAAGAAAGAAAAATAATTGTATATTATTAGGATAACACCACACATGAATTTCCTCATGTGTAATAGCACACAAGATTTGAGATTATAAATTATTAATAGTCAGATCCTACATTCACTGTTCAATGTTGACTAAGCTTGTAAAGAACATATGTAGTATATAGTGTGTTATCCACCATCATGTGGTGCAGCGAATATGACCTCTTCCCTTAATCAGAGGTCTCGAGTTTAAGCCTTACGAGTAGAAAAATCATTGGTAGGGGGTACTTCCCCCTAAATGGAATCCTACATATGCGGCACGAATCCAGATATAGTTAGTTCCAATATAGACATCGAACACTAAATGAAAAAACAAAAACACGTATATTAGGTATATTTGGTAAAAAAAAAATAAAAATTTCACACCATTTTCTATTTATTGTATTCTATCAATCCACCGGACGCCCCACCCCTACACCTTGGCCATCCACCCTTGAGATTCCACTCCTCGTCCCCTACCACTCCAATAGTGTTTTGCTAGATTATATTTCCTAGATAATATTTTGAGATACCTACTTATTGAACATTAGAAATAAACAAACAAAAAACTTTCTCTTTTTTTTTCAAATATTTTCTAGAAAAATAACTTTTATGGAAAATATTCTCCTTTATACCAAACATACCTATTATATTAACATTTGCTACTAAAAACAATAAAATTCATGTTTTGTCCTAGGTTGTCTAACCTATAATATAACATAGATTGGAAAAATAAGTAAAAACAAAAAAGTATAACATGATATAACTGCTTAGTTATAAAAGTCAATTTCTATCATCTTTAACTGTCAATTTCTTTCCATCAAGTAAGCTATTAATATTAACTTTTATTTTTCAAAATAACAGAGCATTTTACTGATCTTTTTTAAAAGATGAATAAAGATGAGTTGCAAAAAGAAATAAATATCCCCACTAGGCAAATTCTGTGCGAGGAGCTCAACCTAGAAGGTAAACTCCTTGCTGGCAAGGGATTTCGAATTTGAAATGTCCAACATGAAAGTCTTAAAGCCCAAATGATTAGGTCACCCTAAAGGATAGTTATGTCATTATTTTCTTAACGAATGTGTCAAGTCCAAATATGACTTGCTATGTTATTCTGACTTTTTAAAAATACTCGATAGATGCATGTCGAATTCTTTAAAAATAGTTTATTTTTGAAAGATCCCACATGAATACCAATATTTAGAGAGTTCGATCAACTTAAATGACAAATAAAAGTGAATTAAAGAAATAAACTACGTCAAGTAATATAAAACGGGAAAGATATCACAAACAAACATAGGAACTCGTAGTAAATCAGTGCAAAGTATTCACACTTTTTTTTACAGCTTTCTACCTAGTAAAAAAAAACTTTGAGCAATAAAAGGTAATGAGCATTACCATAGCACCACATTAATAAGTCAGAAAAGTAAAGAATGTCCACATTATTTTTCAAAATTTCAGAAGAAAAAACAGTTTTTAATTTCATTATAATTAAATATATTCCATATCCAAGTAAAATCCCAGTCATCCCCCAAAGAAAAGAGGATAATTAATTTTTAAAAAAAATGTCCTTCTCATGAAAGATCTAAGAAGAGACAGATAATCATGTGTTAATTAATAAAAAAAACTTCACCCAACTTTTATAGCCAACTATAAATAATTACACTTAGCTTTGTTGATGACATATTACTCCATATAGTGCACTCTAGTTCAATGATTTCTTCACCTTTGTTTCCATATTGATCATCCATTTAAAATGGAGATTAATAATTCAACAAGCCCCAAGAAATCAAATGTCATGAATTTTCCAAAAAATATGAAGGATAAAGTTGTGGAAATTGTGAAGAAAACAATGAAAATTGGAAAAGATGATCCAAGAAAAATTTGGCATGCATTTAAAGTGGGATTAGCTCTTACTTTAATTTCATTGTTTTACTATTATAGGCCTCTTTATGATAGCTTTGGTCAATCAGCTGTTTGGGCTGTTTTGACTGTAGTGGTTGTTTTTGAATTCACAGCAGGCAAGTCTTTTTAGTAATTATTATGCTTCTGATGTCTGAGTTCGATAAAACTTGGACATATAGATAACTGTGTTGTTCGAGTCAATTTTTTCAATTTTAGAAATGTTAATTATTATTAATTTATTTATTTTTTGGATTTTTCAGGTGCAACTTTGAGCAAGTGTTTGAACAGAGGTTTTGCCACATTAACAGCTGGGGCATTAGGTGTTGGAGCAAAATATTTTGCTGATTTGTTTGGAAAAGAAGGGGAGCCTATTGTTCTGGGTTTTTTGGTCTTTGTATTAGGTAGGATATTTTTTTGAAAATAGTTTTTCTATCTCTATGAGATAATTATATAATCCATAATTAGCTTTATTTGGAGAAAATAAAAAGTAACTTCAATCTCATTTTACCAAAAAGGAAGGATGTGGATGGTTCACAAAATAATTAATAATAATTTATTATTACTAAATGACATAAAACCTTTTCTAGAAATACTATTTATCATAATTTTATGCATAGCTTTGAGTTTCACATTAAAAATATTGAATTCACGTAAATTTTACTCCACCCCACAATGCTTTATTCACATAAACATTAAATTTAATTAATCGAAACTTTAATATAATACACTTGTAAAAACACAAGCAATTAAACAAAATCGCCTAGTATTAATTAAAGTGGACGTGATGAATTAAGTTTTAGGTATAACTCGCATCTCAAAAGCTAACTCTCAACAGAACGACCATCTAATTTCTTAATATATATATACATACACATTCAATTATAATCGTCATTTGAGTGATTGATGTTGAACTCAACTTGAATACTAAAACAAGAAAGTCAAACCGCAAACATTACTAAATTCTAATTTTTAACTATTTTTTTAAATTTATTTAATTATATTTTCAACATATACACAGGTGCACTAGGTACATTTACTCGATTTTTCCCACACATGAAGAGGAGATATGACTATGGGATCCTGATATTTGTGTTGACCTTCAGTATGGTGACTGTGTCTGGTTATCGTGTGGACCAAATATTAGAGTTGGCTCATCAAAGACTGTCCACTATTCTTATTGGAGCCGCCACTTGCATCATTGTCTCTTTGGTTGTTTGTCCTGTTTGGGCCGGAGAAGATCTTCATAAGCTTATTTCTACTCATCTTGATAAACTTGCAAACTTCTTAGAAGGTCAGTGAATATTCTTTTTATTTTTTCGAGATATTTAAGGATAAAATTAAAATGATATAGAGATCAGTAGATGATTTGAGACTTAGAATTTAAAACGATATAAAATATAATAAAGGTGGTGAATTTACTTATTGTTTGTGTTTAAGGTATTTATCTAGATTTAAAATATATTTAAAAATTAATTGTATGTAAAAAAATATTTTATAAAGAGCGAGATTTAATTATCTTTGTAGCTCAATTAGTTGATTACCTGAACTCTCACCTTGTTGGTGAGGACTCGAGTCCCCACATTATAATCCCCTTTCCCTACTCCCATTTTTTTTTTAAAAAAAAATAATTATCTAGAGAATGAACTAGCTAGGCAAATTAAATTTACAACGTTAATTACGGTATAAGTTACTTTTTTGTTACAATAATATTTGACTCAAGTCGTAATTTTGAAACTTATGTCATCAATATCGAAATTAAAAAAATAATTTACTTATGAATATAAAAATGAATCGCTAATTGTCAACCGTTCATAATCAATAATATTATCGTGTGAAACATAAGATTTTTGTATGTCATTTTTTTTTTAACGAACTAGTAAAAAAATAGTGACACATGAAATTTTTTTGTATGTGTGATCCATGTGGGGAAAAACTAATAAAATGAATAAAATAATAAATATACATTTTATTTTCTTGCAGGTTTTGGAAATGAATATTTCAGCTTTTCGGAGATGGATGAAAGTGTAAAGGTGGCCTCTAAGGAAGACAAAGGAGGATTCCTTGGAGCCTATAAATCTGTCCTTAATTCTAAGGCCACTGAGGAATCCTTGGTGAGTAAAAACAGCGTTGAGCTACTTTCATTCGGAGGGTCGTCAATATCTTTGGTCGAAATTTTTTTTCGAATATATATATTAAATATAGATATTTTGATATATATTAATTATTAAATATTATAGATACAAAAATTACTCACTCATATTCTAAAAAATATGAATATCCTTGAAAAAAATACTAATCCTACCACTGAATAAAAAAGATCATTATTTCAATTAATATCTTGTTATGTCCGTCGACAAAATATGTCTGATTCACACATGACGTGTTATGTCGAAAAAATAAATGTACTATATTGTTTATTTTTAGGCAAATTTTGCATGGTGGGAACCTGGTCATGGATCTTTTAGGCTGCGTCATCCATGGAAGCAATATTTGAAGATTGGTGTCCTTGCTAGAGAATGTGCATGCCATCTTCAAGCACTTAGTGGTTACTTTAATTCCAAGCCACAGGTATAATATAAGATTATAATAAAATATATTAGTTATTTAATTCCATTTAATCATATAATATTAGTACTTTAAGTTCACTAAACAACAACAATATATCCAATAAAATCTCATAAGTAAGGTCTAAAAAAAATAGAATGTACGCAGACCTTATCACTACTGTAAAGGTAGAAAAACCCCTAACCTACTTTAAGTTCACTACATTAAAGAAAAATACCAAAAAGTCTTACACAATCGTGAAGTGTTTATTTTTAAAGTGATCTTATTCCTTCCCCAAAATAGGACATAGTTGAAGAATATTCCGACCAAAAAAGGGAATTATTGAAGCATATTCTAAGTTCTCTTAAATACCGTAATCTTTTGCTGTGTTTAGTAAAGAGCTAATTACTATTTTTATATAAATTCCGTAATTTATATATATTAATTCAGTTTTAGATACAAAAATTAAAATTTTTAAGTATTAACATGTAACATTTAAAGAATGATATATTAAACACAGAGACAATTTAAAAATCAAAATTAATATATCTAGATGAAGACAAGGGACTTTTAAAAATTTTAAAAAATGAATGAAAATAATAAAAAATATAATAAATAAAGGACTGTAATTAGATAATTAGTGATCATTTCGTCTTAATTCATGTGTGATACTTTTAAAATCCCCTTTGATCATAAAACATAATATTCAATTTGTTTTGAACCAATTTTACTTCATTAAAAAAGATGCTTGCGTTTTGATTTATTTCACTTTTAAAATTTTATTTAAGTACATTCAAATATGAATTAATTTTAAATTTTTATATTTTATTGGTGAAATTGAATATTTGAAATTCAATGGATCCTTTCTTTTCTTCTTGAGCAATAACTAAAATGACAGAATATTTTATAATAAATAAATTTCTCCTTTCTTTATTTTATAAATATGGATTCTTCTGAATATTTTTCACAAAAAATATAACCAAATATAACAACTCCAAAAAGTATGAAATGATAAATATATATTTCGTGTCATTATTTCCTTATGTACTTTCAGTTTATGTGTAATTTTACCTCTTGTAATAGTTTATTTAGTGATTTAATTATGTAAATATTTTTATCTAATTATTAAATTTAATTTATTTCTAGGTACCAGCTGAATTCCAAATAAAAATTGAAGAAGCATGCACAAAGATGTGCATAGAGTCAAGTCAAGTCCTAAAAGAATTAGCATTTTCCATCAAAACCATGACACAACCGTCGTCCTCCGCCGCAGAAACCCATCTCCGCCGCTCAAAAACCGCCATCGACAACTTCAAAATCATCCTCGCCACCACCGAAACGCTATTGCTCTCCGACAAATTGGACCTATTGGAAATTTTCCCGGCGATGACGGTGGCGTCCGTACTAATTGACGTCATCAATTGCGTTGATAAAATCTCCGACGCCGTTGAGGATTTATCGGTTCAAGCACATTTTAAAAAGGCGAAGGACAAGGAATTTTCTTCTCCGTCGCCGGAGAAACCGCAGCCGCAACAACACCAGCTGCTCCACCGCGGAATTGTGAAGCCAGTCGTCGATGTGGACGACGTTGAGATTGATGATTCTGTTGTGATTGAGATACACGGTGGTGGTGGTGGAGGAGCCGCAGCGGAGAAGGCGGTGGCGCCGGCGGAGGTGAAAAAATGAGAGTAGTATAGGGGGGAAAGTTTAAACGAACTTTTTGAGTAGTAAAAACTTTCCATTTCTAATTTATTTTTCAGTTAGTTGCATATTATATTGCTCAAATTTTTTAAAGTTAAGGTAAAATAAATGTTAAATTTTTTAAAAATATTAGTAGTATTTAGATCTAATTTACATCCGAAAAGCTAGCTCAAAGAAAAAAGGATTGTCTAAGTCTTATAAGGAGTCTACTCATCTCATTAATTATCAATGTTGGACTTTTTATCTCAACACTTCACTTCACGCTCAGTGTTTAGCATCTAGTGTGTGGGTAATTTTTTCGGGGGCCCCAACATTGAATGAGACTGGCCCTGCTCTGATACCATGATGAAGTAGATTTTTAGGTCTAACTCACACCTCAAAAGTTAGCTCAAAGGGGGAAAGATTGTCTAAACCTTATAAGAAGATCACACATCCTATTAACCATCAACGTAAAACTTTGTGTCTCAACAATATCTTTTTTAAAAGAAATTCATCATGAATACAATATTATTTTTAAAGAACAATTCGAGCAAGATAGATTGTATATATAAGTACTATGTAGCTTCTCGACCAGAGCAACTTTTTGTTATTTTTCTTTTAATTATAAGTATCTTGGTTTTGGTCTTTTTCTTTTTGCATAATAATATGTTGAACACAACTTCATAATAATATGTTGAACACAACTTCACGGTACAGAGAACATAATTCTAAATTGAAAGATATAAAGATTAAGGATTAAAATAGAACATTAATAAATCAGTTGATTTGAATAAAAGTTATGATAAAATTAATTATGTTCGGATAAGTTATAATAGAATTAATTATGTTAAGAGTAGTTTTTATTGTTTGTTTGGTTTGACATGTTCAAACTATTCGATACAATTTCTAAGATGTTTGTATACCAAAATATCCTTCACCTTATTTAGTCTTCTTTTTTCATTTTCTTTACAAGCTTTAATTATTCATTGTTAAAAATAAATTTTCATATTATTTAACGTATATGTATGCATTTTCATGATTGTGCCACTCATTTTTAAAATTAAAATTTCATCTTATTTAGCT
>JAOTQJ010000002.1:19922006-19936866 GCA_025642045.1 Solanum sejunctum
AAGCTTTAATTATTCATTGTTAAAATTAAATTTTCATCTTTACGTATATGTATGCATTTTCGTGATTGTGCCACTCGTTTTTAAAATTAAAATTTCATCTTATTTAACTTAAAAAATAAAAATTTCATCTTATTTAGCTAAAAATAAAACTTCCATTTCAAGTTTACTAAAAGTAAAAAAATATTATTTAAATAATTTATATTTTAATTGATCTTTTAAGCAAATAATAAAATATTTAATTTAAAATATATAATTTAAAAGCTTAATAAATCTTTTAAGAGAAATCAAAATATACATAAACATATTATTAAATAAATAAATCCAGTTCACTAAGTATTGGCCTTATTAGTAGTAGTATTTAGTAGTTGTTGCTTTTAATGTGTTTTACTATTCGGCAAAGGGTTAAATATATCTTAAATTGTTGGAAATAGTTTAAAATATAATCTTTGTCATGTACTTTTGGTCCAAATACATCTTTTTCAGTTGTATTTTAGGTTTAAATATATTCTTCCAGTTATGTATTGTGGTAATTTATCTTTATTTTTTATATATAAATACGTGATTAATTTAGAAACAAATAATTAATCTCTAAATTTAATAGATTCGACTTAAACACACTCATTTAACTCACTTCTATCTATTCACTTTACGAATTCACACCTGAGTCATTACTAGATGAAAGATGAAAGCTATTTAATTCTCTATCTTATTATGTCTACACCACTTTGTACTAAAATTATCTCAAACATAAATTCTCTAGAAGATATTCTTTCGAATAGCAAATAATAGGATCTAATAAGAACCTCAAAGTATCAAATCATAGACAATAAAATCTTAAACATTCAGTAATTGAAGTTTCCATTAATATCCATTCTAACAAAACATAAGGGCATTTAAAATCACCATATAATTAAATAAATAAGTGTATTTTGACAAAGCATATCTAACATTAATACACGTTTATGTTTATTCAATCTACATAGTAAATGGATTAGAGAAGAGAGTTGAGTTTGTAAAGTGAATTGGATAATTTATAATTGAGATAATTAAATTATTTGTTTCTAAAATAGTTATGTGTTCGTTTTATTTTAGTAAGAACAAAACAATACATAGTATAAGTTCACGCGTATATTTGGACCTAAAATATAATTAAAGGATATATTTAGATCTAAAGTATAACTGAGGAAGTATATTTGGACAAAAAATATAACAAGGTGTATATTTAAATTATTTTTAACAGTACAAAAATATATTTAACACTTGTGCTTACTATTAGTCGATTCATTTACTCTGTATCTTGATATTTTTTATTTATTTATTTATTTTGCAATCTTGATTCAAATATCTTCTCTATTGAGTCGTGAATTCATCAAAAATTATCTATATTTATCCTGCAAAATAAAAATAAAATCAATATATATTTTACCTTTATTATATGACTGATTAAATTTATTGTGGTTATTATAGTAGTATTAATTAAAGTAGATTAAAATTAAAGGCGTGTTAAATCATGTACTTTTGTACGACTTGTACCAAAAATCTATAAAGTAAAAACAACCCCACCTGATTTTGCTTTAAAGAACACTAATGATGTTACCATTTGATAACGACATTATTTCCCAAACCACATTAATATATAATAATCCAGTAATATTTGTTGAGGCCATTGGGAAATCAAGTATATAATTAATTAGGAAGAAAAAGAAAAATACAATATATATTAAAACAAATATTCTAGATAAGCATGCGAAGATAGATGATCAATAACATACTAAATTATAAATAACGAAAAAAGTCACTCAATTTCATCTAATTACATAAGCATAATTATGCATGGATCAGATTAATAAGCTTACGACTACTGAACAAACTTGATTGACGAATATAATTTATGCGCCGACATCCTTCTGTCATCGGTTAGCCACACCAGACCAAGAAAAGGTAAACTAATCAACCAAGACTGAGCCACGATCTTTATAACCTCACGGATATTTTTTTCCTACAGTTTGCATCTATTATCTTCGCTTTTTTGACATCACAAGATAGGTCGAGCCTCCTTTGAAGCTGAGGAGGGAAATTTCAATCGGACCACCCGTTATAGTGAAACTTCTCTATAGTAATCGATGACCTGTTGTTTAAAAATTTTATGACTGCTATAATGCGATGTTATTATATATGTATAATGATATTTGACGTTTCGATCCCAATTTTTTTACATTATAAACTAAAACAAAATACTTGTTAAATAGAATATCTCAATTGATTTCATATCTCATTAACTAAAAATTAAAAAGACTAATACAGTACTTTTTATTTGATCAATAGTGTTCTATATTTATGTTACTAGAACTTTGATGTATTCTAAGTTGTATGAACTTTTCACTTTCAATGTTGTATTTGTGTCAGCTTTTTCAAAAATATACTATTTTTAAAGAATTCAACACACACCCATTAACACTTAAGCATTCGAGTAACATAAGATATCTCAACAGTCAAAATCCAATTTAAAATTCTACCTTTTTTCCTGAATGTTCAACTTGCTTTTGGTGTTTAATATATGGGACAATAATTAGTGCTAATTAACTGAGTTACAACCTGTAATTTTATTTTTTAAAACATCTGAGGCGCTATAAGAGGGTTTTAGACCCAAATTAAAAGAAAACTTAACTAGGAAGAATTGCACTTGTTAAGTTTATCTAGACTTTGAGTTGTTTCCCACTCATGAAATTTGAGTCAAAAATTACAAGTGGGTACGATGATGAATACTATATAGTATAATATATAGTTATAATTATTCAATTTACTTATCACTTTTAGCATATTAAAAGAAAAATAATTTTTTATATTTTATCCTTCATGATTAATTACTTATTTTTTTAATTATTTTTCAAAATTGAAAACTAAACATCTTTCATCAATCTCGGATGGAGCCAAAGATTCACTATTTTTTGACTTTGGGGTATGGTGAAATAAAGCAAAATGGTTTTTTAAACTGTTTGCGTTTCTTTCAATTGTGAAGTAGCAGTTAGTCTATGCAACTTTTGACGTTCATCATGGGTCATCCGAAAATAGTCGCGCTATATTTTTAAACATAGAGGTCGGGCTGCGTACATCCGACATCCCCTTATCCCGCAATGGGCGGAAGCCTTTGAGGCATTGCGGTAATGTTGTTGTTGTGTTGAAACCTAAACATCAGTCATTATTTCTTAATAAGTGTAGAATGATCATAAAAAACTTATACATACATATAAACACACACACATTTTTTCTTTCGTTCTAATTTATGTGATGTAGCGTAATGGCTCAATTCCTATGATCAGCACCTCTCCTTTTCAAATACTTTTTCGTCTAATCTTGAAAAGCAATGTTACTTATATACATCATTGTTGGTTTACAAATTACAAAAAGAGCTCCACCCTTCAAATTAGCATGTTTTAAATTTAATTAATCCAAAATATGTTAGGTACACTCTTTAATTAAAAGCTAATTAATTTGGATGAAAAAGATAATTAGTATCATAATTGAGTCATGTGAAATGCAAAAGGAAGGTAAGAGGTGGGATTTGTCTTTGCTTAAGCACATGAACACATTATGCATTTAATTAGTTTTATTATCTAGGGTTTGACTATATACAAATGTAGTATCTAGAGTACTTTTCATATTCCTTTAAGGGCATATGTTACAACAAAAATAAGTTATATTTTATTTAGGGATAATTACAGTGCATGATCGTTCAGCCAAAATAATAAAAAAATAGTCATTTATTGTGTAGGCATATTTAGTTATTCGTTGTATAGACATATATAGTTTGTGTAGATTTCATATATAGTCAAACTATATTAAGTTTTTATTGTATTGTGATGTATATTCAATATATAACACATATATAAGTAATCTATATTGTATAATTAATATATACTTTTTATTATTTTTGGCCAGTTATATTGAATAATCATGTCTATAATTTCTATGATATTATTGGGCTTTTCTTAAATGTAAATTAAATAGGGTTATAGTAAAAAATAAACAAAAAAAAGAACAAATATCTGTCATTGACCTTTCACATTGATTATGTCATCCCCATACGATCATCTTCACCACCACCCTATAGCCCCTAACCCTACAAGCCCCCACCCTACCCCAATTCTTATACTTCCCTGTTCCATTATATGGTGTTTAAGAAGAAAAATAATTTTTTTTTATCATTCTAAAAAAAATATCATTTAATTTTAATTAAAAATAATTTAACTTTAAAGTTTTCTTTTTATCCTCAATGAAATGATTTTCAGCAACATAAATATCTTAGAATTATTTTATACTACATATTTTAAAAGTCTTCTTTTTCTCCTTAAACATCATGTTAAGTCAAAAGGTGTCACATAACATGAGAGGGAAAGAGTAATATTTATCAAGATTATGTACAAATATCTTTTATTTACATAGCTAACACACATAAAAAAAAATCTATTTATTTTCTAGTAAATATTTTTTCCTCATTTTCAGACACACTCTTTATTAAGAAAGTTTATTTTATGAATCAAGAAAGTTAAAAAAAACAAATTACTCTTTTTATTTCATTTTATGTGGCACCCTTTCTTTTTTGGTTCGTTTTAAAAAGAATGTCACTTTACTTTAAGTGAAAATAATTTAACCTTAAATTCCTCTTTTATCGTTAATGAAATCATTCTCAGTCATATAAATATCTCAGAATGATTTTAGACTATAAATTTCAAAAGTTCTCCTTTTATTTTTAAATACTATATCAAATTAAAAAATGTCACAAAAAATAGGACGAAGAAAATAGTATTTTACTCCAACTTGCACTGCAAGCTTACGTTCTAGTGTGTTAAAAAAGAGAAACACAACTAAGTGAGAATTAGAAGTGGAGGCTTCAATCCCACTGCATAACCATTTTCTAATTAAAGCTAATGAAATCTTAATGTTTTTAATTATCATCAAAGAACATTTTTTTTGTCAAGTTCATGAATCATAGGAAAAGTTAATTCTGATGTAATCTCAACAATATGAATACCATAACAAATATTATCCATTCACGTCCCATATAAGTTGTTCACTTTTTCAACTTTTTTTTATATGTCTTTTAAAAAATCATTAATAAGAATAATTTTACTAAATTGCTTTTGAAGAATTTTTTTTAGAACTTCACAAACTTATTTACACTTTTAGAAAAAAAATTAATTAATTCAATTTGATCTTATAAATTGACAAGTAATTTGAATCAAATGGCTATAGCCATAATAATGTGAAGAGCTGATATCGAAAGAATTTTTTAAATATAAAAAGATGCCTTTTATTTTTAAGCAAACCAAATTAAAGGGGAATAGAATCATGTATAACCTAAAAGAATCCTATTTCACCGTCAAATAAAGGAAAATAAGAATAGAGGTGTTGAGATACAAAGTCCCACATTGGTGGTTAATAGGATGAGTGGTCTCCTTATAAAGTTTAGGCAATCCTCCTCATTTTAAGCTAGCTTTTGGGGTGTGAATTAGGTCTAAGACCTTTTTCAACATGGTATCAGAGATGCTAAGTACTGGGTGTGAGGGGGGTGTTGAGACACAGAGTCTCATATTGGTGATTAATAGGATGAATGGTCTCCTTATAAGGTTTAGACAATCCTTCTTCTTTGAGCTAACTTTTGGGGTGTGAGTTAAGTCTAAAACCTTCTTCAACAAGAGGGAATAATTTATGTAAAAAAATGGAATTTAATAATCGATAATTAAAATCACTTCTTGTTTAAAAAAATAATATTATCTGCCAAATAGTGGAATTTAGTCATTTAATTTATGGGACAATATTCAACACATGTGAAATAAAAGCATGGAACAATAACATAACATTCTTAATCATTCAATTTAACTCATTTTAATTTGTGTTAATAAAGTTATATATGTTAATAATAATTTTATAGTCAATATTGATATTTATAAAGTTTGAACAAATAAAAGATATTGAATTTATTGATATATAGCTCCTCTAAGTGTTGAAGGGTCACTTAAAATTACTCCAAAAGCAATTAAATGGTTGTCACATGATTAGACTACTTTTAACTTTTCAAGAAATGAATTTAATTATTAATTAATTAATTAAATCCACATCCATGCAAAAAGAATATTACAAAAATGCATGATACTCGACATCAGCTTCTCCATGTTTTACATATTATTATTTATTTCATCATGCCCCACCCTCTCTGCCTAACCTCACTTTTCTTTAACCCAAAAATATAAATAGTGGAAAATAAATGGATATATATATATATATTAAAAAAAACACTAAAGCTTAAAAAAAGGCAAAAATATATAGAGAAATCCATTTATTATGCTGATTTCCATTCTAATTTCTATCACCCTAAAGTCTAATCATATTCCTTTACATTTGTCTATTATATTTTCTTTCACTACTTGATTGCATTTAAATAAAAAGAAGTCTTTTTTGTAAATGTGATTATGCTCATCGGAAAAAAAAAAGTATTGTAATAACTAGAGATTAGCCGATACATCGCCCGTAACCATCCAATAATTGCTAATCTGTTATAACATCAATTGACAACTTATAAACTGGCTAATTAGTAATTTAAAAATCGATATTTAATAAGTTCAATTCGTTAAATAAAATTATCCATTCGATCAGCCCAAATGAGAAACACACACTCGAGAAACTAAGATGGGTTGGTCTTTACCCAAAGAATTCGAACCTATGCCCAGTGGGACATAAGTTATTTAGAAATCAAAACTTGTCGAACATAACTTGTGAAATATTATGATACAAAAAAAGTCAGTTTGTTATGAAGTGCATAAATTAAGACCAACACAAATAGAACTATAGTCCACCTAAAAAATTCCAAATATATCTTGATCATGAATATATATAGGCTCCCATTCATCAACCATTTCTATTGTATGCTGGGAGCTGCAATAAACTCTTGCCCCAGTAGCAAATAATTGGCCTCACAAAGTAGTTACATGCATGATACAACACTTCCTCCCAAGTGAGTGAATCACTTTCCTTGCATGCAACAATCAAATAACTACAAATTCTCAAGCATATACAAATATAATCAAAGATATTATGCAAAACTGCAATATAATATTACATCCGGAGTCATGACTCGTTGCTACTATTGATGGAAGTTTTCCAACCTTGTAAAAGAAACCTAATCCTGAACTTAGACTAAACCCGAAACCAGTAACGGGAAACTGGAGAGGTATGACTATTACTAGTTACAAACTTAAAGGATAAGCCTAATAACTATACCCCTGCAGAGTTAACTGCATCAAAATCAATAGCTAGAAAGCATCAATACCTAGACCATTTGAACAAGCATCCAGCTTGACTAACATCTTATTACACATGCTAGAAATAATGATATACATGTTAGTTACTTCTATTTACCAACCATATATTGGGTTTTCTACCTGAGGTGGCAAGAGATGGAGATCGTTGCAATGTTGTTTATCATAATCCCGAGTTCTGGGTATTGCGCCAGTACACAACCTCAAGAACTCGTTTCCTGTGAGACAATTGTGGGTAAATGCCAGACCACAATCAACCATCTCTTCTAGGTTTGGCATGGAAACTGATTTACCCATGCCCTTACGATGTCTCCTGTCTAGACTTACTTCATCACTCAAAACCTTATTGAGGTCAGAATATTCCATGAACCTCTGTGTAGCAGCTTCCCATGATAGCCTGTATTGCTCCTCGGGAGTGAGAGGTTTAGGCTCGCTAGACATTGCCTCTTCAATTTTTGCTACAAAGTCTTCAGGTGTCTTGTAAGTCAAACAGTTGGGAAATGCCTGGAAAAACTCATTAGATGGGTGATCTGCACAGACTACGAACTTCCCCATTGCAAGAGCCTCAGCTGTGGCAGTACAGAGCACATCACTGATACTAGGATTTATGAAGACTTTATAACTGCAGGTAAAACATGAAATTAAAAAAGGTCAACTGTGTGGAATCAAACAGGGAACACGGAAATGGAAAAGGTCAACTATTGACATCAAACAGAAGGCAGCAAAAAATACGGAACACATGAACCCATGGTCCCTCCATAAAACTAGGTATTTTATGCATATATTTTCTAAAATTGGTATAATATTATCTGTTGGCAACCATCCTACCAGAAGACCAAAAGTGCACTTGGTTAAAGGCTGATTTATTTACGTTGAGGACTTGAGTCCTACTAAATACATTTTTTCTTTCTTTTGTTAGTGATGCACTCTTGTTTCTATGAATCCTAGATTCACCTCTATTTGTACTCGACCTTGGCAATCAAGCAATTGGAGAAACATGTAAATGAAAAATCCCCCAAAAAGAAAAAAATTACATCCAACTTTTTGCAAAAGATGTCGCAGAGAAAGTTTCAAGACCTGATACAAGCAAAACCGTTGATGAGGTATCCACGCTTTCCAAAGAATAAGAAAAAGTAAATCCCCCATGAGTTATTTGGCGCATGCTAGACACCCTAACATAAATCGGGCGGGGGATATGCACTCAATGACTCTTGAGCTTTACCCTTGTTGATCATAAGAATATCTTTACCGTCTCATTGATAAATTCACAGTAATTCTAAAATCATTTTGCCACAGCCCACAAGGAAGCAAAATGTTACAATTGTCAGTTCCATTTAAATTACTGTGATGATTTATCGGTCATTGTACCACAATGGCACTAAAAGCATTGAATTATGTTTCTGCTGTGTAACAACTTCTACATTAATAAAAAGTTATATTGAAGGATTCTTACCCGTGAAGAGAATCATCTGCGTGGTCTCTACCTTTCATGAAGTTGACATTGAGATTTAACCTCTTTGCTGTACTCTGTACTTCATGGGCATCTTCCCCATTGCCAAACACATCCAAATTAAAGCCATCAAGCTCAGTTTTGTGCTTTGATAAGAGATCTATCAACTCCCGGTAACCCTTCGCCCAAACCATTTTGCCCAAGAAATACGCCCCTTTAGAGAAAACTTTCTGGCCGCTTTGTCTATCTGCAGCTGCTTTTTCTCCTATTTTCAGAAACTTTGGATTAACACCATGAACATTGCAGACCAAAGACCTCGGTAAATCTTGTGTAGCAGCAGAAAGGCGGAGAACCTAAACAGGAAAATGGACATCTCAATAAGGACCATCATTAAATAACAGGCAAGGTGCTTTAAACTTTAAAAGAGAACTGGTGCTTTAAAGCATCTTCTGACGCTCAATGCATGTAACTCACAGTTCCTCTCTTTCCCCTTTTTTCATGGGGATTTAGTCCATAGACCAACCATACCTTGTCACAATATGCTCTCGTGACCCAATTGTTGATGTGCTTCACAAAAAAAGCTTGAATAGCCCCGTTCTTTTCCCTCTTGATATATTCCAAATAGTTTGTGTGGACAATGCCGACCACATGGTTAAATTTATCAGTCCAACGTTTGCCATGGTGGTACCAATTGAGATGTTCTGGCTCCTCCAAAATTGCAATATCGGCATCCCTAGATGGGATAAACTGAGAAGTGTCTCCGGCTGGTAATATGCTCCGCCTTTCTTTGGAAAACTGGAAGCAGAAAAATATTTATCAATAATCACATCCATCTCAACATCTTTGCCTATCATATTGTAATTCATTTATCTAGTTAATCTAGGACTACCTTTCCAGGGTAAAATGAAATCTTGAAGTCAGCCTTGAAACCTATTCGCTCCTCGAGCCAATTTCGTATGTAAAGCTCTTGATCTTCAGGAGAACAAAAAGTAAGTTGGTTTGGATAAACCAACTCTTGGTCAGACTTACATAGCCATGGAACCAGTAATGTAACATTCTGCTTTGCTGATTTGGCTAAGTAAGCCGCTCGGAATAGAGGATTTACAGCAGTTCCCGTCATCCAAGGAAGGCTAGCAGTTGTAACTATTGCTACATGTCTCTTATCACCTGCTGTGTTCTGCTTGGTAGAATCCCCCCAAAATCCACCATCATAACAATGACCAGTACTCTGAAGAACACTGGCAATTCTTAAATCAAGTTCATCATTCATATTTTCACCATCAACCAGTGAGGACCCTCCTCCGGGTAAGGAATGTAGCAAAAGCTTGCTTTGTCCTTTGTTGCATAAACTTTCTACAACCTTCTCTGATACATCTGCAAACAAATTAAAGACACAGAAAAATGGCTTATAGTTTCAACAGACAGCAGATAGACATTTAAAATTAAAATAATAGTTATAACAAAATAAAAAAGAAAGAAAAATTCAGTTTATGGAAAAGTTCAGTTTATGCTTGTAGTTCAAAAGAACCCAGAATTCTTGTTGTTGCACATTGAAGATCTGACACATCAAGTTCCACTACTATATCATGACATTCATAACTAAAATCTCTCTGTTAAAGTTCTTTCAATATGTGCACTGTATTACCTCCCAGATTAGCACTCAAATGTTCTGCGTCACCATGGGGACATGTCAAGGACACATTATGGAGAAACTGACAGAGCTAGCACAGATTTCACAAAAGACAAAAACACTCGGAGCTTCATGTGCAGCAATTTACCATGAATATAAAATGAGAACATTTTAAGAAATATAACTTGGTGCAAAGTAAGCTAACCATCTTAGTTAACATGCAACAGTAGGCTACTCATCCTACTAAATAACCAAAAAGAATAAAACATCAAACCAGGAGTGCATATGTAGCATCACCAATTTGACTTGTGCTAGTTAAGAATATCTACCTTCAACAGCTTAAAGAGACAGAGAATCAAAAAGAAGAGGAAAAATAAGGACATTCATGTAAAGTCATATATTAAATGCCAAGTGTAAACAATAAAACAATCCAAAATCACAACATATTTGTACATGCCAATTGAACTTACCTCTTCTTATTCCAATTTGATCCAAAAATGGGCTCGATTGTCTAACTAAATATGCCAATAGTTCTGGAACATCAAGTGGTGGCACTCCCTGCATTGATGAATATCATGTGAGGAAGGATAAGTCGATAAGAGAAAGAAAATGTCTCTAGTCTAATTGCTTTCAACTACAAAAATAGAATTCAATTCTAGTTTAATTTCACAATAATTTAAACCAGAGGTACTAGCTCCTAGACAGTAAATATTATATCCAAATTTTCAATAAAGGTTAAAATCCATTCTGATGTTGACATGTAATCCAACTTGCATACCATGAAAGGAAAGATTAGGTTGCTTACTGCTTAGAATGTTAAATTCACAGTGGTAAATCAAGACAAAAATGAGAGATTTTTTTTATTTCACTTGTTCAAAATAGTCAAAGAATAGGAGTGAACTCTGCTCTCGCTTATCCAGAAAAAAATAATACCTCCCTGTGTCTTCCTCTTAAACTTTTCATCACCTCACAGATTATAAGTGTACAACCAAACTAGACAAGAGAAATGTTTTAATTTTCTCTTTCGATTCCATTCCTTTCTCAAGCTTTTGAAGCAGGGTTAAGCACAGGGCACAGTGATAGAAAATCTTGTTGAATAAAACCTCATCCAATGTTAAAAGATAAGACACCAACCTTTGTCTCTTCTGGTTCCTTGCAAATTGATTTCTGGGAAACAATAAGACAAATAAAAAAACAACATATTAATCACATGGATAAACATCAATTAATACAAATGTGAGTAAAGACAACTTACATAGTAAGTCAACACATGATAGTGAAGGAATTGAGAGACACAAAGAAAGAACTAAAAGATCTAAATAAAGAGAGCAACTTTCCGTTGCTGCCAAGTTGAACAAACCCAAGATTACCCTCCTATTTCGACCAAAATCAGTCACGTATAGCATTAAACAGTAAGCTAAATATAAAAATCCACCAAACATTTGACCTAATCCTGCAACCCAACAAGTGAAATTCCAGCAATTACCAGCATCAATATGGGACAACCTAGCTCCTAGGGATTTAGGATTTTGTTCTAGTCGCACGTCCAAACCCTATCGCAGACAAAAACCTGGAATATAAGTGAAGGGTAGAGGGGCAGACCTATTGGCTATTACCCACAGAGTTTCTAACCGTACATGGCTCTGGAGCATTTCTCGGTTGTTACAGAAAAACCTAACTCCCCCATTAGCACTGTAACCCCAAAAAATGGAAGGTTCAAAATAAGAGAAAAAGAGCCATGAAAATATCTAGCGAAAATGAGAAGAAAACCATGTAAGGCCTTAAGACACAGTAGTTGTGCTTATCCCGAAAAGGATATACCTAACCTCCTACTCAAAGACGGATACATGAATTGAACTTTATGGGTCCGGTCCAATTATTGCTTATAACACTTTAACTGGAGGAGGCATATCAGATTATAATGAATCACATGCACCGAGTTTCTAACCGTACATGGCTCTGGAGCATTTCTCGGTTGTTACAGAAAAACCTAACTCCCCCATTAGCACTGTAACCCCAAAAAATGGAAGGTTCAAAATAAGAGAAAAAGAGCCATGAAAATATCTAGCGAAAATGAGAAGAAAACCATGTAAGGCCTTAAGACACAGTAGTTGTGCTTATCCCGAAAAGGATATACCTAACCTCCTACTCAAAGACGGATACATGAATTGAACTTTATGGGTCCGGTCCAATTATTGCTTATAACACTTTAACTGGAGGAGGCATATCAGATTATAATGAATCACATGCACCGTATTTCTTATATAATAAGAGATGTGTTGAGGAAAAACAACCACAGAGGTAAACTTTCCACGTAATAATATTTTATATGCTCTTGCCTCTAGGAACTAAAAAGGAACCACAAATGCAAAGCTAATAATGTGAATTGTAGTACCTTCTTAAATGCATACCATATTGCTTATGGTTACGTTCGTTAAAATAGCTGAAAACCCAAATTCATACTCTATTCCTTCGACAAGTAAGAGGTCTTTTAGTTACAATTTACTATAATCTTTTTTTAGGGAGAAAAGGTAACTAGCTTGTTATTGAAGAATCTATCTGACTGTCACAGAGTAGCAGCTCATAACCACTGGCCTAGATGGTCATTCATCAAAACCAAACACCTACTATATTTCTTCAAACTTAGCAATTAACACCTACTATCAAAAGTTCCATACCAAGTTTTACTTGGCAAAATCTAAGATATTCCAACAGATGAAAAGGACCATCTATATACTCATCCAAGATTCATTTTAAAAAAAAAAATAGCAAATCATTTTAACAATAATGGTAACCCGTAGCTTAAATATTAATAGCAAAATGACCAATAATTATACTTATAGTCCACTGAATGAAAACCATATATAGTATATGTTTCCATAGTAAGGGATGATAAAAGGAAATACAGCATAATAATCAGAATCAGAAATTACCCAGCTTGATTTTACTTTCCCCACAAATTCACTATTCTTAATCCCTTCAAAAATCTCCGCCGGTGACGAACTCGATCCCTTTAGCTCCACCTCCAGCTCCTTTAACCGAATCTTCAAAGCTTTTATAGGCTCCCAGTCAAATTCCCCAAAATGCCTCTCTTCCTTAAGCCTGTCTCTCCTCCATTTCCTCCATAACTCCTTCTCCTCCTCCTCCTCCACTTCCGCCACAATTGCATTCCTTATCGCTGACAAATCTATCCGAAGCTTCCCCTGTGACGGCCACTTAAACTCCGACGATGAGTAAGCCCTACGAATCTCAGAAAGATTCGGACGAAGCTTCTTCACAAACTCAATCTCCGCCGGTGTCGTAGTAACAGACGCCGTAATTGCTGGAACAGCAAAGGGCGATATCGAAGCTGAATTAAGGAAATTCTCCAGCTCTCTATCTGCTAAGTTCTTAAACTTATTCGCTCTGTTTTTTATGAGCTGAAGATCCGCGTCCGCTGAGGATCGTACCTCTTGCCATCCCTTCGATATAAACGAGAACGCTTTCTCTGCCGTCACGGCTGAATTCGATCCGACAGACGGCCTCGTTCTGGCCTCCGGCGGCCTGAAATTGATCATTTATCCGGTGAGACTCTGGAAGTTTCTAGGGTTTCGAGAAGAAATTGGAGCTCTCCTTTTTCTTCAATGGTGAAGAAAGAAGGAAGTGACTAACAGAGACGGCTGAGAATTTAAAGGCTATAATTTTGGGACTTAAAAAAAATTAATTTTTGGTTTAAAAATAAATGACACGTGTAGTGGCGAAGTCCCATAGTACTCAAATTCATCCTAGTTATACTATTTTTATATCATAAAAATAATTTTTTATGTATATATATGGAGAGAGATATCAAATGTGTTAGATCCTCTTAACTAACTAATTCTTCTCGATTAGTTTGTGTGTCTTAGATCTACTACAAAACACGTGAATGGACACGTAGGATAAAACCGTGTTGATTAGGATTTGCGGGAAATGAGGTGGACGTATGGCGATCGGTGATGCGGATTTTGTCAAGTGAGTTGATGATGGAATTTTTTTTAGCATATTCGAATTTGTTCATTTAAAAAATTGAAGCTAAATAAACATCTAAAAATAAATCTATTCATATTTTTGCTTATTAATTATATGAATATGACTATGATATATGAATACACACAAATGAAATGACTGTAAAAGCATTCGGTAAAGAAAGAAAAATAATTTTATATATGTCATATAATTTTCATAAATGGTAAATATATAAAGTTTGATTATATTTCATAAATATAGTATGGGTAATTGCATTTCATAATTATAATTATAATAACATTTGTATAATTCATGCAACATTGAATATGTTTGTATAGAGCGTTATACAATTCACAATTTTTATATAACGTTTGTATATTTTACTATATAATTCATGCACAGCATTTATATAATTCGTTGTATAATAATTTGATTCGCGCATAACTTTTGCATAATTGTGCACAATATTTATAATTATAC
>JAOTQJ010000002.1:19936950-19971835 GCA_025642045.1 Solanum sejunctum
CAAATTATATGTGTATATATGTCAAATAATTGTATATGTGTAACTAATATATATATATATTTGTATATCTGACAATCGAGAATGAAAGAAGAAGGAGAGAGACGAGTGAAATCGAAAAAAAAAAGGAAAAAGGCGAGCAAGAAAGTGGAGAAAATGAATCACATTTATTAATGGTGTTGAATTAATTAAAGGTTGGTCAACAACAATATTGATAGTTGCTTTAGGATGAAAGGTTGGCTAGTTTTACACTCTTTTTAATATTTTCCATATGTAAATATATTATTTAGGTAGGATGAATTTATATCCTAACAAAGGGTCATTGTCAATTTCTCTATTAATTGAAATTATTTTTTTTTTTTTTAAAAAAACATCAACAAATATAATTGACAACAATGAAAACTACTTGGACAAACATAAATTAAAGCTCATATTAAACAAGAAAAAAATCAAAAGAAATCTCAATGTTACAAGACAGATGCTTTCTTGGAGAGGGACTAACAAAACAACATTGATAGTTGAATTTTTTTTTTAGTGTTTTGTAATTATATTTTTGGTTCTTGTGGTCTTTTAGATTAATACGTGATAAGTTTTTACCGTCTAAAAAATATGAAATAAGTTGGTAAATATGTTTTTTATATTGGGATTCATGCTATTTAACGAGTTTTTGGGGGTCAAAAGATTACTTATTTAATTGACAAACTGATCGATAATCTCTAAATTGATACTGACCAAATGATATCTTGTTGGTTTCGATTTGTGATTTCGTGTATTTAAAAATTGATAATCGATAAATCAAATAATTACAAAGGAATTTTCTCAAATAGCCATTCAAAAATACTTTAATTATGTTCCGTGGTTATAGTTGGGATAATTACACTTTGTAACTATAGTAATAGAGGTGTTTGTATATTTTACTATATAAATCACTCTTTGGTATAACGTTTGTATAATTCGCTATATAATTTGCAAATTTTATATAGAATTTGTATATTTTGCTATATAATTCGCTCAATATTTGTATAATTTGTTATACAATTAATAGTGTTTGTATAACATTTGTATATTTCACTATAAATTTATGCACAAAGTTTATATAATTTATAGTATTTGTATGTTATGCTATACAATTAGTGCAGTTTTTGTATAATTTGCAGTGTTTATATATTTGATACAGTTTGCTATACAATTTGAATACAAAATCAAACTGTCATTAGATGTTAATAGTGAGTCATAATTATTTCAAACTATAACTATTTTAGTTAATTAAATAGTATATATCTATTTATCTAAGTAATTTTTATTATTATTAAATACAAATATTCAACTGAAAGGTACTGGACTTTTTTAGGAAGTGGCTGATGTTTGTTGAACAACTTTGTGGGCTACAAGAAAAATGAGCCCACAAATATTTGTTGCATATGGGCTTCAACCTTTACGTGTCCATCTACAAGTTTTCCTTTAAAGATTTCAAAATAGATAATTTGGTTAGTATTTTTAGTTTCATTTATTATTTTGGACTTAAATTTGGAGTATTTTCATTTTGTTTCTTTGAATCAAACAATAACAAGTTTTCATGTTTTGGCCATTCTTCAATTCTTAACTGATAGTTTCGAGTTCTAGTCCTAACTATGAAAAAAAAATCAAAAAGTGGTGTTTTTTTCTGTTCTTGAATTTTACGCAGTGAGTATTTTAAACTAATTATGACTCAATACAATACCAAATATCGTATGAGAAATGACGAAAAAATTCCTTTCGCAACTTTGATTTTTGATTTTGTATTTTATCTCGTATAAGATATTTTTTATTTTATTTTCTCTTTATGATATGAAATCTGTCTAAGATGCTATATACACCATTTTTTTTTAGAAATTTGTCAGTTCTTCTCCTTGACCTGTCCTGTTTTATGAACATCAATCATCATACACGTCATCCCTTAAAGATTCAATGTCATTATTAAGATTCGATCACCATCATATAAGTCTAAATCTAATATCATATTTTTCGCACTCTAAACTTACATTTATTCTCCAATTATGCCTTATATAGCACTTTATTATTTTTTTCTATCCTTCTCAATGTAAGATTTGCTTCATATGTCATTTTCATCCTTTCCTCAAGAACTTACTAATGTATAAACTTACCTATCCTTCTTAACTCACCTTATTTCGCAGAAATAAAATATATCCAATTAAAATTTAAAATTTTTTTTAGTGTTCAAAATATCGATCCATCAAAATTGATTAGTCATAGACCTTGTCATGGACCATTATTGATATCACAAATGAGCCCGTGGACTATTTATATATCGAAGACAATTTTTCTTTCAATTAACTATGTATAATATAAAACATATTAATTTAAAAACACAAAAGAAAAAAATAGACAAGTGCTAAAATGGTCCTAACATATTAATTTATTGTAAGGTTTGTGGGGGTCTTACTTTTTTAAAAAATAAATTATTTATTTATTTAGATTAGTTTCTTTTAATTGCATTTAAAAAAAAAATGAAACGACCACTATCAAATAAGGTTGAACTTAATCCTCTGTAGTAGTTCGTTAGTATATGATATTCTATAAGTATCATGTTCTTTTTTTAAGAAATTATTAAGAGTAACAATCTTATCTATTAAACTCTAAATCTATATATTCTAATGATATCAAACAATTTTTTTCTTTTTGATACCACTAGAATATATATATATACTTTGATGATATCAAATAATTTTATTGAAATACTATTCTTCCTTCTTGATACCATCACAGTATATATATATTCTCATAACATTAAACAAATAGTTAAAAATATGAAATATGAAAGTAAAAGGATAATTGCTTGTAAATATTTTTTCTTTTTGGGTTACAAATATTATTTTTCTTCAAATAAAAACAATAGTATATGTAAAGTTGATGATTGGTCGAATATGTCCAATAATGTGCATTGATTATATTCATCAGTATATTATCACATGTATAGTCTAAGTCTATTTTTTTTTTTAAAAAAAAACATTTTAAAAATTAATTGATTTATTTTATTTTGTATTGAAAGAAATCAAAGACTTCAAATGTAAAAGACAAGATCCAATTGTAACACTGTTTGTCCTGTTGAACTTAAAAACATTATTTTATCTTTGAACTTTATATATATAAAAAAATAAAAATGCTAAGATATTATATTTGCTCTCTTGGAAAAAGTTAAGAAGAGGTGAAGAATTTAAAGGCATAACAAAATCCAAACAATTACATTCCTATGAAACTTAATAAAATATTTTATAATTAAAAAATGAGTATGTATATTTCAATAAAATTAATTTTTTTTAAAAAAGAAGTAAGAAAAATAAATATAGGATACTTGAACTTATTTTTCTTTTCAAATTTATGCTCCGTACTCTTATAATATAAAACATTCAATTTTTTTGTTTGCTTTTATTTGGTGTCTAGTGTCTTTTTCAAAACTCAATTAATTTGAATTTATATTGAAAAAAAATTAGTTTTAAGAATAAAATGATTAGTCAGTAGGCTAATAGGGGTAGTCTACTATCTCGCCTTATGATGGTAGAAGATTAGTGGTTTGTTGAAGGATAAGTCGCTTCTTTATAAATTATGTTGTTATTATTCGTCAATTGTTTTGCTATTTTTATTTTTTCTTGTAGGATTTGATATTACTCTTTGTTTGAGTCGCTATCATATATCTATAGTTTTTCTGCTTTTCGTGCTGATATATTTGAACTGAGGGTCTTCTGGAAACAGTCTTCCTATCTATCTTCTGGAAATAGCCTTTCTATCTCCATGAGGTAGTAATAAGATTTGCGTGCACTTTATTTTTCTCAGAATTGACTTATGAAATTTCAGATAATATGTTGTTGTTGTCATTGGGGTTAAGTGACATTTTGTAATATTGAGGGGGTGTAATTTGTAATTTATATTTTCATTAAAAGACAATTTGTGGAACAACCACACATGCTGGGAGGTGGTCTCTCAATGATTGACCACTCACGAGGTATGATGGTGGTAATGTGATATCCACGTGGACTGATTTGAAGACTATGAACAAAATGGTAATTTAACTTAACACGAAAAGAATTGCAATGAAATTGAAATAATTATTTAGTACATATTTTTTTTATTGATCTTTTAGATCGCGATATGAAATTTGTTTTTGAGTAAATAGAAAGTGACCATTATCTAAATATAAAGGAGTCTAATTTTGTTTGTGAAATTGAACAATACTATGTTATATATACTTATAATAAATGCAGTTATATTTTATTTATATAAAAAATTATCATAAATAAATATAAATATAATATAGTTTGTCAAAAGTTATAAAATGTATGCACGAACTATATAATATAGATTACTTATACATGAGTTATACAATGAATATACTTCATGATACACTAAAAAATTGAGTATAGCTTAGTCATACATGAAATATACACTGTTTATACATACTTATGCAGCTATCGATCATTTTTATGGTAATTATTTTTTGATCGAGTGACCATCTATCGTAATTATCCCTATATAAAATCTAAATAATTGTCCATAAAAAAGATGTTTACATAAATCAATCAATACGTTATTTGTTCCGTGAAAATTATATTTTTGTTTTTGAAAAAATACTGACATAATGAGTTAATTAGCTAGGATATGACATAATTTTAACTCATAAAGAACATCACCATTGATTGAAGGACGTAAAGATAAAATGTTAGAATAGAAGATTAATAGGCATTCGAATGTGAGTTTTTTTTCCATTTCAAAAATATTATTATTACTTTGTATTATCTATTATATCTCTAACTTTTAATCCTATATACTCCACTATTTTGATCTTATTTTATTTCATCAGTTATTTTCAACTTATTCACATCTTTTTTATACTTTTATTTTTTAGTCCATCAATTCCATCATCTTTTTCCTTAAAAAAGGCAAATAAATTTAATTAAATGGTATGCTTACGTATAAATCATCTTTTCTAAAAAGACAATGATGTCCCTGTCATTATTTTATATCCTAAGGTCAATATCACTTCATAATGCCCAGAAAATTAGGCATAATTTTCCCTCCACTATCTACATTTTATTATTACATAATAAGCTATTTTAATGGAAGATCCACTTTTTATGGTCATCACTTGCTAAATCTTTTTAACCAGATTTTCTTCTTTAAAATGTTCTTTCATCAATCATACCATTTGTATTAATTATATTGGATTATACTTGAGAAGTGAACTCAAAATTTAAAATTTATGAATTCAAAATTTAAAATTTATGAATTCAAAATTTAAAATTTATGAATTCAAAATTTATCACGTAAGTTGAATATTTATATATGTAACAATAATAACGTATTTAAGAGAATATCACAAGCGGAGTTTGAAAAGAATAAAATGTACACAGACTTTACCTCTATTTCACAGAGATAGAGTGCTGTTTAGTGAAAACTATCATCTCAAAAATTCATAATCTGAACAAACAATTTGAGTATTTATATATATATATATATATATATATATAACTTTTTAATTATGAATATAATGAGTAAAAGTTATGAAGTTTATCTAAATCTATAACTAACACTCTCCCTCCTCCCCTAATTATTCCACATACATTATCGACCCCAACTTATTACCCGATGTCTAGTATTTATATTGGAGCTAAAAATCCTATGTTGACACTAAAGTGATCCCTAACAAAGACGATTTCATACCTAATGAGACTCAGATGCATAGTTATTAATATCTTTTTATTTTAATTTGTTTATCTTACTTTACTTTTTAATTTATTCCGTAAAGAATGTCTATTTTCTTTTCTTTGTATACCAACTCGATAATTTAAAGTTTCTATATAATATATGTAAGTTCGCATGCTTAAATAATTTTTTAATATATTTTATGTATCATTGATTTTAAAAATCACAAGATTTGAAATTATTATTCTTATTTATTTTTTTGTTTAAATTAAAATCAAATAAACAAATTGAAACACTAATGTCATAGGCGTAGAACTCAAACTATGACTCTGGTGCTGCATTATTTGATTTACTCATAACTTCTTTATGATCTTGAAAATACAAATAAATTTTTGAACGCTTGATCACTAAGAAAATGCTAAATTAAATTATTTTATTATGCAACTAAAGTGTGTGTAATATTCCATACTAAAAAGTTTTCTCACTCCAATTATAACACTCTCTCCATCTCTATTTCTCCATTATTCTTGGGTTGTAGTGATCTGAAACCCATGTTTCCCACCTCTCCTTGTCTAAATTCTAACATGGGGTTGTACAAAAAACAGTCATTAGTTGGCACAAGACACTAACTTTCTTGATTATGTGAATATTGTCTAGTGGTTCTTGGTGAAATCATCATCAATGGAGGCTCTTCAGCTAATGGGGTTTGCTCTAACACTCTTTATTTCACTTTTTTCAGTATCTTATTGTGTTACAGACCCGAATGACTTAGCCATTATCAATGAGTTCAAGAAAGGGTTGGAAAATCCGGAGCTTTTGGAATGGCCAGTTAATGGTGATGACCCTTGTGGTCCTCCAGCTTGGCCTCACATAATCTGTACTGGTAACAAAATTCAGCAGATTCAAGTTATGGGGTTAGGGTTAAAAGGCCCTTTGCCTCAAAATTTTAATCAGTTGTCTAAATTGACTAATTTGGGGTTGCAAAGGAACCAATTTAGTGGAAAGTTACCATCTTTTAGTGGTTTGTCTGAGTTGAAGTATGCTTTCTTGGATTTCAACAAGTTTGATAGTATTCCATTAGATTTCTTTAATGGGCTTGTGAGTTTGGAAGTGTTGGCATTGGATGATAACCCTTTGAATGACACTACTGGTTGGTCTTTGCCTAATGAGTTGCAAAATTCAGCTCAACTGACTAACTTGACTTTGATGAACTGCAATTTGGTTGGTTCTTTGCCTGAATTTCTTGGAAATATGTCTTCTTTAGATGTATTGTTGTTGTCCAAGAATCGGCTTTCGGGGACTATTCCAGGTAGTTTTAAGGACTCTGAGCTGAAGATGCTTTGGTTGAATGATCAGTCTGGTGATGGAATGAGCGGTTCAATTGATGTGGTTTCAACAATGAGATCACTCACTAGTCTTTGGCTTCATGGGAACCATTTTTCAGGTAAAATTCCAAAGGAAATTGGTAATTTGACATATTTGCAAGATCTTAATGTCAATAGCAATGATCTTGTTGGTTTAATTCCTGAATCTTTAGCAAATATGCCATTAGGCCATCTTGATTTGAATAATAATCATTTCATGGGGCCAATACCAAATTTCAAGGCTACGAATGTTAGTTATCAATCCAACTCTTTTTGTCAAAACAAAACTTGTGCATTAGAGGTTATGGCACTTTTAGAATTCCTTGATGAGTTGAATTATCCATCTAAGCTTGTTGAATCATGGTCAGGAGATAATCCTTGTGACGGACCTTGGTGGGGATTAAGTTGTGACATTAACCAAAAGGTTATTGTGATAAACTTGCCTAAGTGTAATCTTTCTGGAACCTTGAGTCCTTCGATTGGGAAATTAGAGTCTCTTACTCATATTTATCTTGGATCTAACAATATTTCTGGTTCTATTCCATCTAGTTGGACTAGTTTGAAACATTTGGTTCTTCTTGATTTGAGTAATAACCATATTTCCCTTCCTCCGCCAAAATTTACTTCCCCCTTGAATCTCATCCTCAGTGGAAATTCGTTACTGAACTCTAGTCCTCTTAGAGCAAGCCCTTTGCAAAAGAATAGCACATTTGCTGCTGTTTCACCGTCTTCGTCGACCAACAAGTCTAGCTCTTCTAAGTCTAACTTAGTCATTTTTGTGGTTCCTATTGCAAGTTTTGCACTTCTAGTTTCTGTTGGTATTCTACTATATGTTTATGTTCGGAAGAGGAGTATGGATAGGCGCAAAGGTCCAACTTCTCTAGTGATTCATCCTAGAGATCCTTCTGATTCGGATCGGATGGTCAAGATTGCAATTTCTGATGAAACTAAAGGAAGTCTATCGACAGTAACTGGAAGTGGTTCTGCTAGTATACACAGTGGTAAATACCATGTGATGGAACCTGGCAATTTGGTCATATCAGTTCAAGTACTTAGGGATGTAACGAAGAACTTTGCTCCAGAAAACGAGCTTGGGCGTGGTGGTTTTGGAGTGGTTTATAAAGGAGAATTAGACGATGGAACAAAAATAGCCGTCAAAAGAATGGAGGCTGGAGTAATTAGCAGCAAAGCGTTGGATGAATTTTGTTCTGAAATTTCTGTTCTTTCCAAAGTCAGACATAGGAATCTAGTATCTCTATTGGGATATTCTGTTGAAGGCAATGAACGGATTCTGGTTTACGAATACATGCCACAAGGTGCTCTTAGCACGCATCTTTTCAACTGGAAAAGCTTGAACTTAGAGCCTCTTTCGTGGAAGAGGAGGCTGAATATTGCATTAGATGTTGCTAGAGGAATGGAGTATCTACATACATTGGCTCATCAGTGCTTCATACACAGAGATCTCAAGCCCTCAAATATCTTGCTGGCTGATGATTTCCGAGCAAAAGTATCAGACTTTGGACTCGTGAAACCTGCTCCTAATGGAGAGAAGAATTCTGTGGTGACCAAGTTAGCAGGAACTTTCGGATATTTAGCACCTGAATATGCTGGTAAGCATTTCATTTCTCTTTTATTCGTAAAATGTCAAGTTTTTCAAAAACAAGTGATATTCTAGTTGCCATTTGATGTTCTCTTTGGTATGAATACAGTTACTGGTAAAATCACCACGAAAGCCGATGTCTTTAGTTTCGGTGTGGTCCTAATGGAGTTGTTAACTGGAAGGATGGCACTTGACGAGGACAGACCAGATGAGAGCCAATACCTAGTTGCATGGTTCTGGAACATCAAATCCTCTAAACAGAAACTTATTGCAGCGATCGATCCATCTCTGGACGTGAAACAAGAGAGTACATCTGAGAGCATCTACACTGTTGCAGAACTTGCTGGTCACTGCACAGCAAGAGAGCCTAGCCAACGCCCTGACATGTCCCATGCTGTGAATGTGCTTGCCCCACTTGTTGAGAAATGGAAGCCTCTTGAGGAAGATACAGATGATGAATGTGGTATCGATTACAGTCTTCCACTCGATCAAATGGTCAAGGACTGGCAAGAATCGGAAGGAAAAGACTTGAGTTGCGTCGACCTTGAAGACACTAAGGGTAGTATCCCTGCAAGACCTACTGGATTTGCTGTGTCCTTTACGTCGGTTGATGGTAGATAATAAAAAGGTACTGCACTACTTCTGGTATAGTTGATCTGATATTCCTATTCAGTAAATGTGGATAGCATTTTGGTTTGTTTTGTGTGATATTTTGATCCTGTTTATCTATGCTTTCTTCCTTTTTATCTGTAGAAACTTCAATCCAATGTATAGTCTTTTTAAGCTCTGTGGGATGTAGATATGGTATAGTGCTGAATGAAAACTGTTTCCATATGTAATTCTTTTACAATATCTTTATTTCCACCAATTTTTCTAAACGCAAGTTGCACCCGAAGCCATTAGGCCGAGGGCATGTCTGCCTGAGCACAACGCATATGTTCCATTACAATGTGTGAACTTGAAAAAGTGTTTGAAGTTATACAAGCACAATCAACTCTATCACGTCGTCTGAATGATGTCTACAGGTAAACCTTAAAATGTGAGCTTTGTAATCTTAAAAATATAACATGTTACTTGTTATGACGGGTAAATGTGACCTGATAATGTAAAAATTTCTTTACACTGATGATGTAGCAGGTTAATAGGTTAGTAGTGTTAGGTTGATATCTTATCTTGTGTTATCATTATTCGTCTTATATGTGTTAATTTTATTGTATTTGCATACCATCATGTAATTTTTGTTATTAGTCGCTCTTTCTGTTTTCTTTTCTTTTCCTTCTCTCTCTTTCATATCTAGTTTATTCTATTTATGGACTTTTGAGACGAGGCTTTTCAGAAACAGCGTCTTCACCTCTACGAGGTAGTGGTAAGGTCTGTTTACATTCTATCCTCCCTAGACCTCATGATGTGGGATTTCACTCGGTATGTTTTGACGATGTATGTGTTGCACTTTGAAAAAGGGAGAAGATGCTTGAGGGGAAGGACCAGGTCCATGGTTGGACTTTTTCTTTCAATTACAGCTAATAAATTACCTGTGGTACCATACAGTATGGACCCTAAAGACATTGATTGGACACATGTTCTTTCAGTTATATTGTCATTTTAGAACATCGATGAAAAATAATATATCAAATCGCTGAATCTAAGAGATTTTTATAAGGTTATTTTCTTTACAATGAAGTAATATAATGACTCATGAGTCATGAGGGACAAATTCATTTTCGCACATTCTACGAACAACTCACGTGCCACACAGAATCTTCTAGTCCTTTCTAAAAGTAGATCGAAATAACCTATAGATAACATGTAAGTAGTATAGATATTTTTTATATAATAAGTTAAATTACATGGATCGACAACAACAATAATATTATCACAATGATTCAAAGGTTCTTGTTCATTGCTGGGTAAGGGGGGTTGGATGTACGTAATCTGACTTCTATGTTTAAAAATATAGTGTGATTGTTTGTGGATGACCCATAATGAACGTCGAAAGTTGCATTGACTAACTGTTACTTCACAATTGAAAGAAGCAGAGACAGTTTAAAGAGCTATTTTGGTTTATTCTATCATATCCCAAAGCTAAAAAATAGTGAATCTTTGGCTTCATCCGAGATTGATGAAAATTACATGGATTATATCAAAATAATTTGATGCTCATAATAAGTACGTATAATTTTAATCATATATAGAATTAACTTGTGTATTATTACGATTGGTTTTATTCTTAAAAAAATCTTACTTAGTATTTACGCTAATTTGAGGGATTAAATATGCTCAAAGATATAAAGGTGGACATTTTTTAATTAAACATTTTGAATCTAGTCTGTATGATATTTGATCAAATATATTTAATTTTTAAATTTCTTGAACTATGCATTTTTATGCCCTTGTTTGTGATTGATCACATTTAATTACTTATGTGTTATGTTAACTTATATAATATTAGATGTTCATGATTTGGTTTGGATTGAATCGATTATTGATTAAAATCAAAACTAAAATCAATCTAGTCGATCTTTAAATTTCTAAAAAAAAAACTTTTGATTTGGTTTTTTGATTTGAAAATAATAAGTATGTTGAGAGCATACTTATTTCGATGGACACATACACCAAATAGATGAACAGTCCACATGAAAATCATTGTGGATTCAATCAAGCAGTTAAGCAAAACTAGAGTTATTATATAAATAAAATAATTTAATTTAGTAATACTAAAGTCATTATACTCTAAATAAACAAGAAAATTATACATCAAAACACTAACAAGAGAATTCCCAATAAATATAAAACTAAATCTTTTAAGTGAAACTATTTGACTTCAAGTATATATAGAATGTTAAGAACATGAATGTGCACATAATTCATCAAACATTGCAAGTTGTTTAATATTTGGGCTAAAATTTAAGTGTTTGGGCTTGAAAAATGATAACCTTAAAGATTTAAGTCAATTGAAATTTAATAAAATTGATTCAATTTGATTTTTTATGATTTTTTTAGTTAAAATAAATAAAATCAAACCAAATAGTGTCAACTATTAAAGTTTATAATCAAATCAAATCAGCTATTAATTTTTTAAGTTGATTTGATTTGAAATGTACTTATTAAATTTAATTTTTTAATCATAAATATGAACAACCCTAATTACTAGTTATTACTCCACATTTGAGGGTAATATCAAATAAAAATGATCCAAATATAACATATTTTCAGCATAAAAGGATCAAAAGCACACATTTTTGACTAATTAAAAGTTAAATACATCAAATCATAACACATAAAGGACTAAACTAAGAATTTACATATAGTTGAGGGACCCAAAGTGTTATTACCCAAAATATGCAAACCCTATCTATAAATACCTTACCTTACCTTCCATAATTTTGCATCTCAAAAATTAGGGTTTTTTCACTCCGCCGCCACCCCTTATAATTTTCTTGTTCATTTTGGTAGAGAAAGTTATCTTCTTCAATTTTTTTGAATTATGTTGTGTTTATTCAGATTACCTGTTACGTGTTTTCTTTATTTTTTCATAATTTTTACATGATTATGGATACCGAGGGATTGAAGTGAAACCAACAAGTGGTATGCGAAGAATATTGGAGTGAAAAGGGTTGTTATTATGAATAAAACACTTAGTGTTTCTCTTGAATCCCTCGGCTATCCATAATCATGTTAATTGTGGGACTTGATTTTTTCTCGTCTTTATAAATAAAGAAAGCATGGTTTCAGGTAAATGTTAAATCTTTGAGTTGCACATTTGTCATTTTATTTGTGTTGGAATTAGGCAATATATTGATTAATTTGCTATCCTTTGAGATAGGATTAAGTACCTAGAATGTTTGAATTAGGTTTGTATTTTGGCTGATTATCTAGAGCATGCTTGCTTTATTTTCTCTTCATTTTGCATGGTTGTGGGTAGCTTAAGGATTGATGTGAAACAAAAATGTGATATGAGAAGGATCATTGCAGAGAACAGAAGCTTTTTGGAGGATGTTATGTTTGAAGAAATCGCGTTATGTTTCTCACAAATCCTTCAGCTACCCGTAACCATGTTAATGTTGAGACTTGAATTTTCTTGTTCTTTGCAAAATAAAGCAAGCATGGCTTTAGGTAATTGCTAAAAGTATTGAGTATGTTCAGACATGTATGCATTAGTCATGATTTTGTTTCTGCACAATGATGGAAATTGCATATCCTTAACCCTGTAAATCCGATTCTGTCATTAGTAGCTGGTGACGGCCATTGTTATAGATAGTATTTTACTCTATTCCGAACACATCAGTCTGTGATCTTTGGAATTAGCTACTGTACTGTTGATGTTTATTTACTACTTTGCTTTTTGTGAGATGGCATGAAATGTTTACATTTTCGTTATGTCATTTGTATACCAGTTAGAACTCCAGCACAATACCTGCTTAGGTGTGCTATTAACCGTGGGGTGGAATTGGTTTCAATATTTGTGATCTAAACTATGTTGGTAAAGTGCAGGTGAGCAATGTTGCATTGTGAATACGCATTTTTCTTGCGGTGGAATTTTCTGAAATTTTGGCAACTGGAAAAGGGAAAGAGATCAAGAAAACACTATACAGTACACTTCCACTTTATGTTGAGTATTGCAAATGTTGTATGTAAATGTTTTGATTTACCTAGAAGATTTGGGGTTTATATGTCCTAAGTTTTTTGCTGTAGGCAGTTCTTTCTTTGCGCGAGTGTTGAAATGATGCAGATATTGTAATGCCTGGTGATAGTTTAATACATGGTTGCTTTTTCTTCAGTGTTACTGTCTGTGTGAAGATGTGCTTTCACCGCCAATTTGTTGTTCATAACCGCTGCTGCCAACCTGCTACATTTACTGCTAGTCACAATCACCACCACCTGATGCTGTTCTGATCACCATCGCTACTTATATTGTCACGACAGAACTATGTATACTTAGCTACTAGCCTACTGCTACCCTTCAATTTAATATTTTGGGATATAGTAATATGTAAGCTATTTGTTATCAATCTGAAAATTATTAGGGATAAGTTTGAATGCCCAGATGTTGAGAAAACAAATAACATCGAACATTCATTACCGCGGTGACATTTTGATATTCAAATATCGCATTCGGAGGCATTTGTCATGAGAGAGGGGTTGTTTGTGTAGTAAATATTCGTCATTTTAACTCGAAGGTTGTGATTTGAACCGCGAACAAAAAGATGAGGAGTCCCTGAACTTAAAAGAAAAGAAAAAGGTGTAGATATTTTAATTCTTTTAATAAATGGGGTGTGATTATGTAACTATAAATTCATTTGTTCAGTACTTTTGATGTGGATTATATCGGAAGTACAAGATACATTAGTAGATCCAAACTGATAACTTGTAAAATACAAGTTCAATTCCAAAAATTCAATAAAATGGCCACATAAAACTTGGATCTTAGATCCACCTTTAACTGCTTACCTTAAACAAAAATTTGGCTTGAGAAGAACTAGGTCAAGATAGTGTTATACAATGAATTATAACCTAATCCACCCCTCTTCCTAAATTCTTACCTTCATTTGTTTAATTGTAAATCCAACAAAACCAACCAAACGATTTCCGTAAAATATTTTCCTTCATACCAAACACACCCTATGAGAGGAAAGGCGGATAAAAGTAGACTGAAAAGTATAAATTACTTCATTCCTCGACAACAATGCCTCAATTCCAAGAAGGTTAAAGTTAAGAAAGAAAAAGAGATTAGTTCAACAAGATAAAAGTAAAAAAGTTGGATAAAGAATTCAACAGAAAAACTGAAATTAACCTCAACAGAAACTCCTGCTCAAAACATGCCAAAAAGAAGAGCAATATTTTTTCAGATCTTTCTCTACAAAAACTCTCCTCACAGATAATAAAATACTTTAATCTCTTGTATCTGAAACTAAGAATGAATGCAGTATTATAATCTCTACATGTTCTTTCAATAACCCCAGCACTCTTCCAAGCTTCAAATGGGGGATTTGGAGGAGCCTCAAATTCAAGTGTTTAAATCTGCAAATTATGAAGAACTAATGAGGTCGTGTATTCAAAGATGATATTCATATTTAAAAGAGATGGAAACTAAAGCCTAGCAGGGAACCATAAAAGGACTCATCTATTATTCTGAGAAAGTAAACTTGGCATTACACTTTGCATTACTAAAATAACATCTTGTTTTTAATACAAAATTCTGCATCACTCATTGGCTTTTCTAGTACAAACTCAGTATATCTGATCCTTGGAACACCAGAATGAGATAGGTGTCGACTTTGATAACAAAACCCTACATTATCCATAGCAAAAATTCATGTAACCTACATACCTAATCTGATAATGATACAATCCATAAGTTTCCATCACATTCAAGTATGTGTAAAGTCCAAGCCAGTTCAAAATAGTGAGTGTATAGTATCACTCTACACACTAAACTTTTGTAACAATGTGTAGGCATAATTTTTTTTTTTTGAGGAACGTGTAGGCATAAAATTAAAGACAAAAGAAGTGGGTGCACCCATGTCAGGCACCTGCATATTCTTGTCACAAAGCCACATCCCCAGTTAAGTATCTGTAACCTAATCAGTGGAACACCATAAAGAGTTTGAGCAGCTTTATGTAATAGTAAAGGGATTCGAAGGATTTTCCTATCTACACTAAGGAGTTGAAAAAGAACAGGGGAGGCAAACTCTTTGCAGTAAAATATCTGCAGAAGGTTGCCATGTCCAGAAAAGGCATACTCACAGCCTAAACAAATTAAACTGAAGAAGAATTAAAGAGGCAACCAATGTTGATTTCCTAAATTTTCAAATTTAGACACTTGTCAATACAGAGAACCCACTAGCACTAAAAAGAGTAAGAGTCCATGTATTTGTCACTGCTAGTAAATAAAATGATCTGGACGATTTCTCGCCATCCAACAAGGATTTCCACAAAAATGATACCCATGCCCATGTATTTTAGCTATAACTGCCAGTGAAGTAATCACGATCTGCAGAATGGACTACCACCCAGAAAAGGGTTAAAACAAAAAAGACACGCACAGATATTTTAGCCATCAATACCTCCAGGTCCCCTTTTTATTGGTAAGAATCAAATATTTGAAGTACTATCATTTTGAAAGTGTTCTACACAACTTTCACAAGTATTCAAATTCTCCATCATCAGGACATTAATAAAATCACTTCAATATTTTCTTTTACAAGAAACATTAGGCAATTTATTTTTACTTTAGTCCCCTATGTCTTGTCTTCCAAAAGCCATGTCATATTACTAGGTACCCATTGAATTAGTTTCTGTCCTACAACCAACCACTCAAGAAAAAGCCACCTCATTTTAACCCTAATGAGAAAACATAAGGTAAAAAACCAAATAAAGATGCAAAATCTCTTTAAAGATGGAGAGCATAAGATACCAGCATATCTAGGCGATACTAAATTCAAGTTGACTTGATCAACTGCCTCCCTTCTGCTTGAGTGTTATCTTGTCTCCCAAGCTAAGAGCAATTCCTTGGGTTTTGCTCCTTATCCTAATGTAACCGCTCAGCTTACTATCTGCTTGTTTCTCAATGCTCACATTCACCAAAGCATCCTCGCCAAACACACTCTTTGCATACAGGTTAGCAGCAAGAAACCCGCACTCACCTTCCAAAGCAGACCTGGAAAGTGCACATATACGTGTCAACCAAGCCATGCATCAGGACAAATGATATAGCCAGATATATCCAGATCAATGACAGAACAAAATGAACTGAAAGGCCATTCTGGAGCTGGAATCCATTATTTAGAAACCCATTCGAAGCAGTTCAGTCACATCCAACAGTAAAAGAAACAGTGGTAAAGTACAGAAACTATACTAAATCCTGTAATAATAAGCTACTACTCCTTCCGTCCCATTTTATGTGGTATCGTTTGACGTGGCACGGTGTTTAAGAAAAAAGGAAGACTTTTGAAATTTGTGGTCTAAAGCAATCCTTAGATATTTGTGTGGCCGAGATTCATCAGGTTAAGGTTAAATTATTTCCTATTATAGTAAGGTGACATTCTTTCTAGAACGGACTAAAAAGGAAGGTTGCCACATAAAATGTGTCAGAGGGAGTAAATTTTTTTATTGATTAAGAGGTTGCAAAGCATCAAGAAGATGCAAGAAGTTACAGAGAGAAATAGGTGATAAATCCAGAACAACAAAAAAACGGTTAGGGTCTAGGAGGCAAAGCCTAAAACAGAAACTCAAGGCTATACAAGAATAAACTACTATTTCAACTACTAAATAACTTGTATGATCCAATTTAAAAAATCGTTCACCAATTTTCCGTGATAATGTAAATTGTACTATCCAACTTCAAATTTTTTTCATGATTTCTAAACACACCAAAATACCAATATTTTCGAGGTGTCCAAAATAAAACCTCTAATAATTGGAATACACAAATTTCCCATGGTACATTGTTCTCATGACTTTTGACACTAGGTATAATTTGGTAAGCTCCTAGTCTAAACAGCAACCATGATAACAGTGGTTCTTAGATTCTAATGGTTGCAAAGAAGAGTACTCCTAAACCAATCCCAAGCCAGTCTTATGCAAACACCATCATAGACATGAAGAATCAATTCAAATACTTCCACATTTTCATGCAGGTCAAACTCATATTCCTGGTAGTTCATATACATCAAGGTACAACAATTTATCTATAATGAAAAACAATAAATACCAAGTCAAACACAATTTGGTTGTCATCAATAATGAAAGTACTAAGTTTTATACAACATAATAATCCTCCAGCTATAAGTCTTGTTACAACAGACATTACTTTACCTTTTTACCCCCTTTTCCCTTTACATATCTAGTCTCATAGTCCAAAAACAAGTTTCATGTATCAACTTTTTGGCCTATGCAAAATAGAAAATGCCAATAATATAGAACAAGATGATATGGATATCCATGAAAACATCAAAAATCAGTAAAGGCAGTCATACAACCAAGCACAACTGTCCACACTTTTAGGCAAACAAATAACTTACGGCGCTGTAAGGCACTTCATGTTGGTTGATTTGATTATATGGTCAAGAAATTCTTTTTCATCTTGAATGACAGTGTTGACAGCAACCTGCAATTAGGAGAACTAGTGGCTCATTCTCAAATGCTTATAAATATAATTCACATAGTAGTTGCTCACTCTATTGATGGTAAGACATACAAGAGACTACTCCAAAATATAGATGCCAAACAGAGCAGTGATTAAAGCAGTTGAATCCATAAACAGATCAAGATTTACAACATTAACAAGTCGTTTTCAAAACATTAATAACCTATGTGTAAGTATTTAGCAAACCTATGTGTAACCTACACTTTGATGCCACATAAACTACACCATAAGATTGGAAGTCATCAAAAACAACAAAACTATCCCACTTCTAGTTTTAAAATCTCCCAACTCAAAATGAGTAGTATACTAGGACAGGAAAAATTTGAAAAGGTAAATAGTCAAGGAATAGCATACCTTGTTTTCCCACTCGAATTCTGCCCACATGGTTCTAAAAGCAGCATCATTGCACACTGCAGGGGATATATAATCCATGATGTCAATATGAATGTCATTTAGCACAACCACCATCCTGTCAAACACATTCGACGTCTCATAAACAATGTTCCCAAAAATGACGCCAGTCTCAGTTGAGGAAACCTTGATGTTTGCTTTTATCTGTTTGCTTGACTCAGGAGCTAGAGTATAATTCTGCGGACGCTCCACAAGTTTAAGGTCACCCATAGTTGCCAATTCCAAACATAAATTCTGGAGGGTCTCTTTAGTTCTATTAATAACTGTCACATCTAGGACAATATCATAATGATGAACAGTCACATAAGCTTCAGCATAAACAGGGTCGCTAAATCCTGTTAGTTGCAGAACCCGGTTTAATTTATTAGCATCGGTCTCATCTTTGACAAATTCTCCAGTGGCACGTTTCAAATCATCTTGGACTGCATCTTCCAACTCCAACTGACTCATGCCCTGGAAAACAGAAAAAATTTAGGACATGGAAGAAGAAATGCCACCTTGCATTGAAGCCCAAGGAACTGAACACCCGCTCTAATTGACGAGCTCTGGCATTAAGTGGAAACTACTTAAGAAACATAGTTTTGAGGAAAACAGAAACAATTCAAATGCAACTGTGTGAGTCAAACTCATTGTTGTTCATTTTGGTACATTCCCCGTGCCCTGGAAAACAGAAAAAATTTAGGACATGGAAGAAGAAATGTCACCCTGCATCGAAGCACCAAAGAACTGAACACCAGCTCTAATTGATGAGCTCTGGCATTAAGTGGAAACTACTTAAGAAACATAGTTTAGAGGAAAACATAAACAATTCAAATGCAACTGTTTGAGTCAAACTCATTGTTGTTCATTTTGGTAAATCCACCCCCCACCCCCACCCCTTCCCTGGAAAACAATAAGCTAATTTAGTGTGGAGAGAGATCTGCACTCGTGAATCCTGACTATGCTCATTCATGAAAAATTGAAATCCCAGAAAGTCTTCATATCCAATCCAATTTTTGAAATTGATGCTAAAAGAAACTTATGCAATGTAACATGAATGACTCTCTTAATGTGATTGAAACAGTAGTCAAAGAAACAAAAAGTATAACTTAAAAGCTCTGGAAAAGCTGGAATAAAATGTTGAAAATAGCACTTAAAACACATTTCTTAGAGAGTTGAGACAGTAAAGGTGGAAAGATGAGACAAAATAGCAAAGAAATCTGCATCAGTGCAAGGCCCACACAGCACAAAGTAGACACCAGTGACATTACACAAAGACAAGCTCATAATACAATTTTTGGTCAGTTAAGATAGTTTTTACAAATATATTAATTGAAGTGTGAGAAAAGAGCTACATGTGACTCTTTGTTAATCAAACACATACTCAGATAAAAGATTCTTTCTTTCCTTGTTTAAAAATGTATTGAAATGTTCACATAGAAGGTGCTTACCCTCCTACTCTTCAAATGGTAGAAATCAATCAGGTCATCAGGCTGAGAATGAGAAATTTGAGCCTTTGCTTTGATCTCTTCTGTTTCTCGCATCTGCTTATCAGAAAGCATTTTAACAAAACTCTCATGGCAAGAGTTCAACCAGATCTTCCTAACCTCATTGCCAGTGTTACATAGCAATCTTACACATAGAACCATCCTATCATAGGAATCATTATCAATTGGGTGTGGAAGAGCTGAAGACTGCCCCAGCTGTATCATTGAGACAATGATCAGTAATGCATTAGTTGTTGCTTTGTTCACTTCAACTTTGGATGGTTGAACTTCTTCCAATCTTAAAATGAGCTTAGTCAGGGTGCAAGCAACAACTGCCCCAAGGAAGAAATCACCAGTTAACAGGAGGGATCTCAGATTTCCAGCGGTCAAAGATCCTTGAACTACTGTCGGGGGTGAAAAAGCAGTTTCAGAGGCAGCACTTTGAGTAGCGTATGTCCCATCAGCAAGGACAGCAGGTCTTCTAGATGAAACAATAGTGGAGTTTATTTGCTGAGACTTTTTCGAAGAATCATTAGCTTCACCTTCCTCGGAAGCTGAATAAAATGGTAGGTCTCCAAGGCACTGCTTGATAGTTGCAATGCCACTCTCAACTTCAGAAAGAGATACACAATACTCTCCAATAATCCAAAGGGCACATGAACAAACACGCGCAGCTCGAATTTGGTAGAAAGTATCCAGTAGCCTTGTAACAATGGAAACCCTTAACTTTGGATTTGTTTCAATAATCTCACGGACAAAAACGACAACATCAATTGCAGAAGCGACATTGTTATCCCCCAAGAAGTCCATCAACAGATGGACTACTGTGCTTGCTACCTCTGGAAACTTCACGGCACATGAATGAATGGCTTGGATAAGCATTTGACGGTATTCGCCATTCTTCTCAAGTTCACCGCTCTGGGTTTTCATAACTTCTTTCTTAAGTGTGAGAACAACCTCATTGATATTCCGGGGGGTGATCAATTCAAGAACAATGTCAAGTGTTTTTCTCCTGATGTCAAGATTGGGGCTTGAGAGCGCTCTGAGGACATCCATTATCATATCAACCATGATCTCCCTATGAGAAGATTTCAATTCATTCAGTCTATCAAGCACGATAAGCTTCACATTGTTGTCACTCTGAGATTGTAGAAGTTGACAATAGGTATTGGCTGCAGCTCTTATAGCAGTTGGGGCAGAAGACAAAGAAACAAGAGTTCCAGCACATTCATAGACAACAGCAGCAGAAGGGGCATTGAGCAGTGATATGATTATCTTGATGTACTTCCCTTTCTCCCCTTTGTTTGTCCTGCAAACTTTTCGGACCAAATCCAAGACGACTATTTGAAGTAAGTCGCCCCAATCAGATACTCTGTCAAGATGGGTCAAGAGGTAATTGATAGCACGTTCTTGAGCACATTGGAAAAGCATCAGAAATGCATTCCTTTTAGCTGACTGATCCTGCTCCGTGGTAAGAATGTCCTCAATCTTTTCCGGTGCATCTGGCAGGAGCTGCTCGCCCTGTGGAAGCTTGTAAACAGCCATCACAGCAAGAATTGCATTCCGGCGAACATAAGGATGCCGGTGCTCCAAGTTGCTCATAATAGATGGAATCAGAGGTTCAATTATATCAACCTCATTTAGCCGGCAAAGGAATCTCAAAGTAACTCCACGAATGTACTCATTTGGATGCTGCAAATTATTCCTCAAGTTCTGACAAATTAGGATCATTTCAGGAAGCACACGCCCCTTAGCATCAGTCTTCTCGATAATCTCCAAATACTGAAGCAGCAACTTTTGAATAGTGTGATCTTCAGAGGGCAAGACATATCTAATAATAGTAATAAACAGTTGGGGTAGGGTTTCACCATTCAACAAAAGCATGACGGCTTTCTTCATGGCTTCAACCTTGGCAGGAACGTCGTTCCCTTCAAGGGCTTCCTTGATCTCATTGGCGAGAGCTGGAGTGCCCTTATCAAAGTGTATGAGCAAAGAACAGGACTTCTCCATTTTATTCTAATTAGCTTACCTGAAATCTTAAAGTTCCCCATAAGTTCCAAGATAACATATTATAACATTGACAAAGGAGAACAAAGTTGTAACAATCACAAAAAAGAGTCCAACTTTTGTTTAGTTGAAGCAGTTAAATCACTCTTAAGCAATCCTACAAAAAGTACATCCACTTATGCAATATTGATTCTTTGATTATAAAGGAATAAATCCATTCGAGAGACGGATTCAAACCACAAAGCTATCCAAAAGACAGGAAATAATGCATAAATAAAACAACACATCAATGGAACTGCAGAAAAGAAAAACTTCTAACAACGTATATTAGATTCATATAAGTATGTTACCAGCAGAACAAAGGAGTTTAGGCGATTCAATCACTACAGCCTAGTAACATACTTAATTTCTTCCCCAATTCACATCAATACTCAAATCACACAAACTGCCACAGAAATGCAAGCAAAATGTGATCAATCATTCAATCCTCAACAATGCCTCAATTCCAAATTGGACCATATGCTATATAAATGCCGTATCCATCAAACTCTATCCTCAGAATCAAATTAAATGATACAAGTGAAGCACCGATCACTTTACACCAGTAACAAAACCATAAAATGCACAATCTTACGCTCAGCTCACAAATAGGCGTATCTAACCTCTTCACGGTTGGTTCTACGGCTCGGATCATGTATAATACATCTACATATCAGAATGGGCAAATATAACAGTATACATCACTTCGAATCTACTGACGGCAATACAGCAGCATAATTAAACAAGACAGATTACCGGTAGCCCTAATAATCAAATTTCATAATGCAACAACACTTACATAGACAAAATCGAGCAGAGAACAGATCTAAAACCAGAAACAAAAGAGTAATTGATCAAATCAAACAGAAAAAATGATGAGATGAGAAATGAGACTTACCAGATTGAAGGCAGAAATGGTTGGATCAAAGTGAATCTTCAGAAGAGAAATTGGTAGAGAGGAATTTGTAGGTAATTTTGGGGGGTGAAGGAGAGAAAATGGGAGTTGTGGGTGAATTTTTAAGCAGAGAGAAAAGTTTGGTGTCTTCTTTCTCAGATCTGCGAGATCCGCAGAGTGAGTAATATGTTGTAATGAAAAGGATTAACTATTAATTACTTGATTTAACTTGATTCTATTCTTTTTAAGGAAGTTGACACATATCCTAATCATTGAGAGAAGGCGAAAAAAATAGATAAATTTAAGTAGTTGAGTTAAAAAGAAAGTATTACTATAATTAAAAACTGATCCCCCAATTCACGCGTGAATATTTGCAATTTTAGTTGATTAACTGTCAATGTATAATAGACTATGAATTTCAAAAATTCAAACAAAGAAAAAAAAAAGATCTGAAAGAACATATTCAGGAAAACTCAGTAGGTTTTTTTGTTTCACTCATTCAAACATCATGAATATTACGATCCTTCTATGACATTATGAAATTTGGGAAAACAATATCGTCGATGCAAGGTATAAGCGTAATGGAATAGTTGTAGAAGAGAACATATTGTTTGTTAATTTGTAAGCAGCCATCACGGTGGAATTGGGCGTGGACAAAAGTAGGAAGAAATTATTGATCACGTACGTGGTTGAAAGCAATTCGTCGCCAGTAACAATTCGCAATGACATGAGCCTAATGTTATATGTTGAAGTTAAAAAACATAAGGATTTTGCATGTACCCATTGTGTGTTGATACAATTGATCGTATAGACAGGGAGTTACTGACAGTTGATACAGAGGATGAGACTATTAATTATATTGAACTGCAACAAAACGAGTAGGACATAATAGGTTTGGTTGAATCAGATATACTTGATTCTTCATGTGAGTTGTATGTATCGAACATATACTTGATTTTTCATATGAGTTGTATGTATCGAACGTTAACATTGATGCAACTACTACAAAAATCAGGGAGAAACAAATGTTTAAGGACAAAGCTACATTGGTTGCACTGATGGGGAAATACAAGATCATTAATGGCTTCAACTTTAGCGTGGAAAGATCTAATAGGAAAAAGTAATTTTCTGTAATGTACATAAAAGAAAATTGATAGAATTTTATGTCACTGATTATAATTGTCTTATGTATCAATCATTATATAATTTTAACAAGTTGATGTTGAAACATACCTGTATAGTGAGAGAAGGCAAATATTTAAGTTAGATGTGAGTGTATCAGATGGGTGATTAGCATTTTTAGTTGTATCAATATTAATTGTGTGTAATATTTGATTACATTCTGATAGTTAGATCAAATTAATTTAGTTGTTAATATTTATACTTGTTGTTAACTGGACTTTTATATCATATATTTAAAACATTCTATCACTTATGTTAGTAAAATTATTTGACGGACTGTATCAATTGTTGAGTGGTAATCATCCTAATGTAACAGGAAAACTAATAATTACCAGTTGATATAACTAGATTTTCTAGTTGTTGATTGATATAATATTTGTTGTTTTAAAGTGGGCTATTTGTATCATACAGTACATAAACTGTATAATTTTGAAATTTGTAACAAAGTATTTTAAATCATTTTGTATGCAACTATATTTTGAAATGTAATATGGAAGACTGTGCTTGAAAATTGAAAGTGTTGTATAGGAAAAATATAGATGTGTTCAAAATAAAATATTTCAATGAAGTACAAATATGCCCCATTAGAGAAAGGATACTAAATAATATTGAGGCAACATTATTTTTTTATTAGTGGTGTGACTGCTCCAAAATTCATAAGAAAAGTTACACTCCAAAGGATATTGTGGAGGATGTTCGCTTAGCGTTTGGTGTGGGAATTTCGTATCAAAAGGCTTGGCGTACGAAGGAAAAAGTCTTGAAAATGTTGAGGGGTAAACCTGCTGATGGGTATAGGCAGATGCCTATATATATACACATGCTAAAAACAGTTTATCCGCATTCTTATATGACAATGAAAAAGTTCGATGAAAATGAATTTATGTATCTATTTGCGACATTAAGGCCACTAATGAGAGGGGTATTAGTTCTGTAGATCAATGATGGTTGTCAATAGTGCTCATCTAAGCGAGCCGTACAAAGAGATATTTATATCAGCAAGCACGCTGGACGTTGTAGGTACGGATAAATTTGAATTTTATTTTGATGTTTAATGATTAACTAAAACATGTATCAGTATTACAAAAACGTGTAACGAGTAATGTATTTTTTTTTTGTAAAACTTTAGATTGTATATTGCCTCTCACGTATATTGTTGTTGATTCGAAAAATGATGCGTCATGGACTTGGTTCTTTGAGCAGTTCAGAAATGCATTTGGAGTGAGAGATCAAATGTGTGTTGTATCGGATTGAAATAAAAGCATCATGAAGAGTATGAGTATTATTTTTTTAGGTGTTCCACATTGTGCATGCATTTGACATGTCTGAAAAAATGTTTGCTCAAATTACAGAAAGAGCAAGAACTTGTTAAGTGACATGTACTACGCAATGGCGAAGTATTATAGAAAGAAAGATTTTGATAGGATTATGGTGAAGGTGAACAAAATTAATCATAGGGTGAAGGACCTTGAAAATATTGGGTATGAAAAATGATCAAGGGTACATTTAATTGTGAATAGGGGAAGGATAATGACTTCGAACATAGCAAAATGTATCAATAAATGTCTTGCGGAGACAAGGCAATTGCCTATTCTTGATTTTTTGGAGGAAACTAGAATTCTTTTTGGTACATAAAATTGAAAAAATAGAGAAAAAATATCAAACAATAAGTATTGTTTGAGTAGAAAATTTAAAGATATTCTTGTTGAGAATACAATAAAATGTGCAACAATGAAGGTACGAATCTTTACCATCTCTATTTTTTTATATGCATTGTTATATACCAATTGTTGATCAGAACTGATATCATTTCATGATTGTAATTATGATTCGTTTTGATATTATTAAACTTAGTTGATGAAACTATAAATGTTGCAGGTTGTACCTTGTTCAGAATATGTATTTTCTGTTTACTATTAGGAAAGAAATATAATATTTATCTTAAAAAAAATCATGCAGTTGTGGAATATTCCAATATGATGAGATTCCTTGTTTGCATACGATTAGTGTGTTGAAAGCAAAAAATGTTACCAATATGTATCCATATTGCTCTAACTACTACAAGCCCGAGGCGTTGGCTAATATCTATGAGGTTCTAATTATTCTAATGCCAGATAAAGTGGACTGGACTGCACCAAAGAAAGTTTTGGAGAAAATTGTACAACCATCAAAATACAAAAGGTTGCCAGATAAGTCAAAGAAAGGAAGAAAGAAGAATGCAGGAGAAAAGGCGAAAGTTAGCACAAACACTTGTGAAAGGTGTGATCATTAGAGACACAATAGAAGAGCATGTGCTTTCTTTCCTAAGGAGAAATAAATCATAGATTTATTTTGATTTTCTGATGTTATATTTAGTTAAACTTTATTTCACTTTATCTAAATAAAGTGATCTGTTACCTTTGATAAAATTTATGTTGAGAGTTATTGGTGTTTTTATTTGTGAATTGACAAATCATTTGTTAGTTATATTTTTTTCTCTATTTCAAGCAGTGACATAGTTTGCATGTTATGTATATTTATGTTTATTATTTTGGTGTATCAGTAGTCATTGTAAGAATTGTTCTGGATGAGTAAACATTTGTATTGTTCTTTCTATGTTGATTCAGTGTTTTGTTTGTAATAAAATAGTATCAGTATTAATTGTTGCGAGTTTCCAATATTAATTAAGTAATGTCTTGTAATATATCAATATTATGAATTGTTCTTCTTTTTATTGATACAAATTGCATTGTGTAAATAATTGTGTATCAATTATTAATACTTGGTGTAACAAATTTTATTATATTTAGTAATATGTATCAGTATCATATATGGTTGTTTCTTAATAAATATAGTCATATTAGTCCAACTATGTATCAGTAAACTATTTTGTGTGTATCAATATAAACTAATTGTATTTGCAAAAATAAAGTTTCCTGTGATTACTTTCAACACATGTAGGTATTTAGGTGCAAAAGCAAATGAACAACATAAATAACCAACAAAATTGAAGATATTATCAGTGCATGGGTTGATGGTAATAGTTCTATCAAAAGAAAATCGTAAAAAAAAAACAAAAAAAATATAAAATTGATAGTACTTTTAATAATCAAGTTATTTTATGTCCACCACATCATCAATATCTGATTGTGCAAATCTAGTCCTTGGCCTTCGAGGGTCGTCATTTTCGTCATGTATCTATCGTTATGTTTTCTCATTTTATACTTTCACAAAAGTGAAGCATACTGCATTCGTAAGTAATTTGCATCGAGTGAGTCGAAAGGTATTGATATCCCATTACTGAGATACTCTGCAAATGCAGCTACAAACACTCCATAGTCGCTGCATTAAAGGAGAAAGGCACATTTAAAAATAAAATAGCAGAACAAGGATTGAATCTGATCATGATCACTTACAGGTTGTCAAAAACTTGGTATGCATGGTCCTAAATTAATTCGATTCAAAATGGATGTTGTGGACCAAGAACTTCACCAATGGACTTGTCCCTATATGCAGCCAAAGCAGAAAAATCAATCCGCTTATTTTTTCATAGAAGTTTGTATCAATTACATAGTTAGGCAGTATCACTGTCATTCTCTTTATTTCTGTTGGGATACTCTAGTGTCTTGTGCCAGCGGACGAATCAAACACACAAATAACTTTATCTTTCAAATCAACAACAACCAATACCCAGTGAAAGCAGTCCTCACAATTAACGGGAATAAAAATATCATCCACTAAATACCCTGGATATGAAATAGGAGTGGAGAAATCATTTATTGTATCTTTGATAGACCTCTCGTGTTTAGCAATAACAGATAACCATGCATAGTCTTCTTGTGTATAGATAATAGAGTCTCCCTGGCTTGGGTAATACTATATATATGTGGCATTTGTGTATTTTTTTAAGAAAGAATTAGTTGTTGTGTATTTGTACAATTGTTGAACTGGTACTTGGATTAGCGAAGATAGTAAAAGACAACATCGATGTACTGTAAAAGCACAAAATTATAAAATTTAATGAATTAACTATACTATCGAGACCTGGACAGTGATGCAACAAACATAAAAAAAATAACATAAAATAATGATGCATATTGTGCGTCAGCCTTGGCTATTAGAAAAAATAACACTATATGGGGTTAGGAAGTATGGTTGAGAACTAAGTAATATATAGGATTTATAAAATGATTTTTCAGCTCCTGATATTAACTGAAAGTATCAGTAAATGCAGTATAGTTGTTGATACTAAAACTACTAAGACATCGATCAGTATAACTACTAAATACTTTTTTTATCAGTAAATATCAGTAACACTACAAAAATAAATTCTCCTATCTGTAAACTCATAATTAGAGACCTATAAAAATCTTAAGACATCTACTAGTAAAACTCACAACTACTTTTTGTATCAATTAATATCAAGAATACTACAAAGACAATTTTTTGTATCAGTAAACTCCTCAACTATAGACTTACAAAAAAATTAAGACATCTACGGAATTGAAGAATTAGATGATCTACATTAAATGTTGATTAAAACACGGTGTTTATCTCATCATTTCAACATCTATTCTTTTGAGACATATTGTAGAACCAATTTTTATTTTGTGAAAATGCAATAACAAAGTTCATTTTTTTAATGCCTATATAAGAATGCTTGAATTTGTAATGGTCCTCATCTTGTGCCCTATGTATGCATGTATAAAATAGTTGGTGTTGCTTTATATTGAAAACCATAATAAATGAACTATATACTTACTTGTTTGCATGATATATTTTGAGACTTTTCTTGATTCATTCCTTGAAATCATCGATTATGTCTTGAGGAGGATTGTAATAAATGACGTAACCATCAAATGGGTATCTCATCCTAGAATCAAATGGCACCTGTGCCACTTGTTGCTTGCCCTTTTCAAATTCAATTGATCCAAATTCATTAAGATATGACGATTGTACAAACTTAGAAGGCTTTGTGACTCGTGGTGCCAGATTCTCATGTGGAGTATGCAGCTCAAAGTCTGTGGAAGGGAGTATGGTCGGGAGCTAACTATCTTTAAGTAACCATGACCCATCGTCTAGTTCTTTTTCCGTAAAAGGTTAAATGGGTGTTACGGGGAACTGATCTTGAATCTGTCCCAGCAATGCTTCAATTGCAGCACTAAGTCCTTCTTTTAAGATTGTGGAAGTGGGGGAATCCTATATTTAAATGATAAATTGATCAAAATGGTGAATGATGCACAAAAACTTAAATTAAGATAAATTAAGACTAAAAAGTGTTACACAAATTGATCATCTTTTGATTTGTCAGTCACGATCTGTGGCACATCAAACTCAAATGAAACATATTTGATCTCTTCACCCGTTGATGGAATTCCCTGTATTGTTGGAACTTCTGAAGGTTGATGTATCAAAACCTATCAATATACACATATTTATAAATGTATTAGTAGGAGAATAAAATAATCTGACTGTATGCTGATAAAATTACCTTTGCTTGTTTAGTTGTTAAGCCTGTTGTTGTGGTTCATTAACTTCATCAATTGTGGGGAGATCATTCATTGTTGGAAAAAACTATAAAAATGTTAATAATTTATTTTTAAAATATATTTTGTGTATCAGTAAAGATGTTACTCAATTGAAAATTGTTGATACAGAAAAATATAAAAATTAATATATACCTCTGATTCTTCAGCAGAATTGTGATCCTCTTCTGAAATATCCATAAATCTTATAGGTACTAAACTTGGAGGGGGATTCAGTACATTATCATCTTGATCATAAGGCCCATTCTGATCATAATCATCATGTGCAACATATGCTGGTACGTCGGTGGCATCCTACAAATGCCAAAAATAGACAAATATATAATGAGGTCAGTGAATTAATTTTGTTATATATGTGATTATTACCTCCTCATCAGTGGGTACTTCTTTCCCAAAAGCTCTCATTGTCTCTTTATAGTTAGATTTTATCACCTTCATCATATCACTGATCTGACGATCAAGTTCATCAAACTTGTAGTCAACCTTAAAAAAAATAAATTTTTTTGGTTATCACCCATTTTTTCTTTGGGTTTTGACTGTTGAGATGAGAAGATGCTGATGGATGTGGTTCATCATCTCTATTGACATGTGCTTGAAATATGGGCTTTCTAACTTTTGTACTTGTCACAGTTATCGCCTTCTTTACTTTTGCAGTCACCCTCTTCTTTGGTGGTTGTGGGAGCGTTAAATCACCAATGCGCTTTGACCTTCTTAACAAGTGTTCAGGTGGTTCAGTGTTGAAATTCTCAAAATCTTTCAAAACCTTTTTTCCTGAATGCTTCAAATGAACACGTGTTATTGATGGTGCGGACGACGTAGTTGGTACAGGTTCAGGAACAACTACCAGGTCTGATAAGTCAAGAGATTTCAATTATTCGGCGGTTGGAACTATATTGGAACATAAAACCTATGAAAAAAAATAAAAGAACTGACTTGTGTACTAAACAGTGTTGCTATACAGTGAGTAGTCAATAGTTTATCAATAAAAATTATATAAAAGTTGATACATGCAATAATTATGTAAAATTTTAAACCATGTATCAGCATGAAGATAATCACATTGCTACATGACTGTTATAGTTAATATGCTGATACACAATAGTTTAGCATGTGTCAATATTAATATAGTAGATACATTTGATTTGTATCCGTAAAATATTTTTTCTTGTATCAATTTGTACAAATCTATTTCTGTATCAGCACTTTATATTTATTTGTTTGTATGAGCCATTCAGTAAAATTAGAGAACATCTACAGAGTTTTGATTTGTAATATAAAAAGATAGGTACCTCCATGAACATGGTACACAAGAAAGTCAAAAATTTTGCTTTCTCTCCAGCGACTTCCTAATTCAGGATTCTTGGGATGCGATTCACTTCTTTGTTAACAGCTACATCTTTGATAACTTTTGAAGATCACTTGTACATCCAAACATTAAGAGCATATGACATGCCGTATAATCGGTAAAGTTGTTTTTCAATAGTGAAGTTCGACCTGAAGCTTTTAGTTAGTTTATCATACACGCCAATCTCCTATGGAAATCGCACATATGTGTCATCCTCATTCATGTGAAAGTCGTCAACATTAATAGGAGATTCAGGCAATTGAGAGTACAAGAATGTGTATAGAATTGTCATTCGAAATGCATCATCGCCATTATCCCACTGATCCACCATGAAGCGAGAAGTCAGACAACCATGATTGACGCTTATATTTGGGTCGAGAAAATATTTCTGCATCAGCTTACTAGGTTGGCCATCAGTGTATCGAAAGTCGTTGGTATTTTCGGTGCACTTCAATCCGGTGATGATTGAAAACTCTCTCTAACTGAATACAAGTACATTGTCCTTGCCATGTCTAATGTGTATTACTTCATCATTATCATGCTTAATCTCCATCAACAAAATACATTTAATTATTTGACTTTGAAAAGTTGCCACGGGCATGTCCAGGTGATTTCCAAAAATAGAATGATAAAATAACTCTAATGCAACTTCACTAATGGATGATTTGATGTCTTCAACATAACTTCATCTGTTTGTTACTCCAAACCTTAACGAATGTTTGAAAATTTGCTTTATAACATATTTTATACCTTACATTTAAGTATGTCAGTGTATCAGATGCAATACAATTTTGCCAGCGTGTCAGTAATCACATATAAATCAAGTAACTGCATGTTGATGCACATTATATTTCTTTAATTCTATCAGTCCCAATATGAGTGTGCTAATTGTATCAAAATTCATATATAGGACAAATGACTGATAGTTGATACATATAAGACTAAATTGTGTGAGCGGATCAATTCCAAGATGAATGTGCCAAGTGTATCAGTATTCAAATAAACATCAGGTAAACAATTGAAAATTATTAATATTTGTATCAGTGTTGGTGTTCTTATTACAACATATATCAGTAATGATAGAGTATATAAATTTTGAGATACTGCTACACATGGGTTGGATTATTTGCAACTACTGATACAAATAGAATGTTTCCTGATGCATGTGTAGATAAATTCTAAGTAGTGTTATAATAATTGATATAACATTCAAAAGAAAATAAAAAACACATCATACTGATACAGTGATGAGAAATATATACTTTTGATTTATTGATAAATGATACAAATATATATTTGGTGCACCATTACATAACTAGTACAAGAAGTGAAAGAACACTTTAATATTCAATATTCAAAAGACCCTACACAACTGATACAAGATCTATTGACAAAAAAAATAATAACAATAGGAAAAAACTGTAACCTTTGGTAATGGTGGTCGTGAAGTGACTTTGAGAGTTTTCTTAGGCTTTTTTGATGATTTTTTTTGCCCTTTTTTGCTAGGGAATCATTTTTCTTTCTCTTCTTCGACTTATCCTGAGATTACATGCTTGATTTTGGTGTGGGGGCTTCAAAATCATCATCCATTGAATCGGATGCTCGTCTTTTCCTAGTACGCGATGATTGCACAACACCTCTTTTGCTTGAGTCTTGGATTTGTTCAATATTTGTGGGTTCCTCTGTTGTGTGATGTGATGATGAAGAAGAATCCTCAGAGAATTTTGGGCGAAGAAGAAGACTATTTGAAAAAGGAATTAATTAAAGATGGAAACTGGGGGAAAATCATATATCACTTTTAGGATTTTATAATTATTAATTAGTATATTTGTTAAAATGATAACTAAATAATTAATTAGGATGTGATAGAAACTGACACTTAATTAATAGGCATCAGTTAGGAGAATCATGAGGCGTGGGAAAGTGTATCAATAAAGCTGAGTTGGAAGTTGAAAAGATAAAAAAAAGTAAAATTAAATTAAAGAGTTAGTATTTTCTGGTAATATGTAAATACTAGTTATGTATTATTAAAATTTTTCTAATAATATAATAGATAAGTAAAAATAAATGGGAGGAGTAACTTGTTATGGATCATGGAGGTGAAATCTCTATTGCAAAAGCACAAGAAAACTTTTCATGCTTATCAGAATGAAAATAAAAAAATACTTTTGTAGCTTAGAACGTTATAAGAGATTGTCACATTATATTACTAAACTAAAGAAAATGAGTATGATCAAAATGTAGAAGATTAGACTTATCTCGTTGATTGATTCACCTTTAAAAATTACAACTTTAAATCATGATCAAGCTAACATTAGAAAGAGACATATGAAAAAGGTATGACAAGAATGAACTTTCATGTGTATTTATAATAAAATATATTTGACATTTAATCTATAAATTTTAATCACCTTTGATAATTATATATGATGGAATAAATTTTTCATCAATCTCGGATGAAGCCAAAGATTGACTATTTTTTGGCTTTAGAGTATGATGGAATAAAGTAAAATGACTCTTTAAACTGTCTGCGCTTCTTTCATTTGTGAAGTAGCAGTTACTCAATGCAACTTTCGACGCTCCTTATGAGTCATCTGGAAACTGCCGCTTTATGTTTTTAAACAAAGGGGTTAGGCTGCGTACATCCGACCTTCCCTCACCTCGCAATGAGCAGAAACCTTTTGAGGCACTGGGGTATGTTGTTGTTGATGATGATAATTATATATAAATTTTACTGACTATATTATTGTTACTGTTGTTGTTTCTAATGATTATATTTGTGTACCCCATTATGTTGTACAAATTGAATTTTGAAAAAGAAAGTTTAGACCACTTATAAATACAAGTTTTAATAAATGTATTGCAGAGAGACCAATTGAACTTTATAATTAAATTGAGAATTTTTTCTTTGCATAGAAAGTTTGTGCATATTTATTGTGCAAAACATATTTAAAGACAATTGAGATTGTAATGTGTAACGTTTAAAACCCCCCGTAAACTATAGTAAATATCCAAAGGTAAGTAAAATAAGATTTGTAGAGTGTTAAGAATTTCAGCTTAAAAATAAATGAAAAAATGTGTCTAAAACATATCGATAAGTTAAAATTACACAATATTAATGTTTGATAGTGCTATTTTTTATTTTGATTTTATCATAGAGCATTTCCTAATTCTAATGTACTTGACATTTAAGTTTAAATGGTGTCCTTCAAATGAGGACGAAATTAAGTGACATAATTGCTAAATATTTATAACTTTTCTAAGATTGTGAGTAGTATTAAAGAGTTGCATTATAACAATAACATACTTAGTAGAATTTCACAAGTGGAGTCTGGATAAAATGTACGTAGATCTTATCACTACCTCATAAAAGTAGAAAGGTTATTTTCTGATAACTCTCATTTCAAAAATTCATAAGTAGAATAAATTAGATATGACAAAAAGAAAGAAAAAAGGAATAGAAAAGACGATTAATGACAAAAAGCACATAACAATATCATATGACAGATAATGACAAACATGATATAAATACGACTATTCATGCTACCCTACTATACCCCAAGGCCAGACATCCACCTAACCATACCAACCCATTAGCCTACTACTTTAATTTGCAACGTTCACTTCTTTCTATCTAAGGTCATGTCATCGGTGAGATCGAGTTTCATCATATATTGTCTGATTACCTCCTCCTAATACTTCTTTGGTCAACCTCTACCACTTCGTGTAGCACTAAAAATCAACCTCTCGCACCTCTTAACATGAGCATTGGTACTCCTTCCCTGCACATGTCTAAACCATCGCAGTCTCGTTTTCCTCATTTTATCAGCCACAAGGGTCACCTCTAGCTTCTCCCGAATGGTCTCATTTCTATCTTATCTCTCTTGGTGTGATCACACATCCATCTCAACATCCTCATATTTGCGACATCCATCTTCTAAACATGTGCATTTTCTTATTGGCCAACACTCCATCCCATACAACAGAGATAGTCTAACACCACCACCACCAACAACAACATACCCTAGTGCCTCAAAAGGCTCCCGCTCATTATGGGGTGAGGGGGGGTCGGATGTACGCAACCTAACCCTTATGTTTTAAAACATAAAACGGTTGTTTCTAGATGACCCATGAGGAACGTCGAAAGTTGCATTGACTAACTGCTACTTTACAAATGAAAAAAGCGCAGATAGTTTAAAGAGCCATTTTGCTTTA
>JAOTQJ010000002.1:19971935-19983017 GCA_025642045.1 Solanum sejunctum
CCATTTTGCTTTATTCCATCATACTCCAAGGCCAAAAAATAGTCAATCTTTGGCTCCATCCGAGATTGATGGAAATAGAGATAGTCTAACCACAATTCTTTAAAACTTACCTTTGAGTTTAGGTGATATTTTCTTATCACACAATATTCTTGAGGCAAGTCTCCATTTAATCTATGCTGCTTCAATACGATGTGTGATATCATCGTCGATATCACCACTACTCTGGATGATAGATCCCAAATACTTACAATTTTCCCTCTTGGGGATAGATTGAGTAGCAAGCCTTACACCAATGTCTGCTTCATCCCTGTACTATATATTTTTGGGATAACTATGAACTGTACTATAATTTTGCATAATTTTTTCACTAGGACATAAATTTTTAATAGTTGAAAATTTTATATTTTAGTCAATAGTATTGAGTATATATACATTGATATGATATAATATATAAGGTTTAATAATTAAATGGAAAAATTATACAACTATACAACATATTTTATCATATTTTTTAATAATCCCTACCATCCTAAAAAATTATAAAAATATCTTATTTCTACTTTCTTTCTCTCCAACTTGTAGATATCTAGACTATTATTTCTCTCTCCTGCTTAATCTATCCTAAATATCTCATAATTTTAAGTATTCTAATCAATATCTATATAACCTACCTATTTTTTAGTTGTTTAATCAATCTTTTAATGATTAATTTTAAATTTAAATTTTTTATTATTATTTTCAAACTAAACAAAAAAAGAAAGAAATTGAAAAGTCTTCATTTCCTCCACCAAAACCTAATGTCTTCCATTTTTTATCTACTTCTTCATAGTAGTCTTCGTTTCGATTTCAACAATGATTATCATTCTAAAAAATACGAAAATCCTTAATCAAGTATCATCTGCCCAGATCAAGTATTTGTAATGTTCACATTACAACTGGTACATGATTTTTAAATAGTAAAGAGTAAGTGGCACTATATGGCAAGTATAGAGAATTAAAGCTATCAGCTTATTTGCACTTGGTCATACTTAATTAAATGCGATGATGTGGGTGAAAATGTAAAAATATGTATCTTGTTGTTTAACGAGTATGATAACTTGAATATATACAATTTGTTTCTTCATTTTAAAGCCATAGGTTTAGTGCTGTTGAATAATCTGAAAACTAGAATGAATTCTTTAAAAAAATTCTAAATTAAATTCACAAAATTACTGGTTTTAAGAAAGATTGAAATAAGTATTAAACAACTGACAATCTACTATTTGATACCTGATATATTTATAATGGTCAAATATCAAATCAAAAAATTGATTTGCAGTCAGGTATCTTGTTTGAAGCAAGTATCAAGAATTTACATTGAAAAGTAGTTCAAGTATCATGTGTGTAAAATTTTGCTTAACATCTGCATATAGTTATCATGAGGTAAATAAATCTAACTGCTAAAAAATACATGTAAAAAATAGAGACTGAAATCTTTATGATTATTGCAAATACTAACTGAAAAAGTATCAAAAAATATTAATATTTCTATTCAATATCAAAATAACAACGGTAGAAATACCAAAACATTTGACATATCTATTCAACATAAAAAAACCAAACAGAGGCACATTTTTTTCTTCTTTTGTCGGCATCTAGTTCAGCCACGATCGCTTCGATCAAATTTACAAACGAAATATTTTCTCCAACAACTATACCATTGCTTGTGTATCCATTGCTTTTGACAACAAATGGAGAGTGATACTGGGCTCTTTCTTTTCCCCTTTTTTTGCATACCATTTTACAATTTTGAGTTTTGAAGTTGAAGCTATATTCTTGATGACCTCCATCTCTTCTTGCGAATCTTCTTCAATGAATTTATCTTGATGAGTGTTGAAATCGTCACTTGTTGTTTGAGAATTCATTAATAATTTTCATTGATTAGGAAAAACTTTGAAATAAAAAATAAAAAGAAAATTTTGAAAAGGAAAGAAATAATTGTGTGAAAATTAATTTTAAAAAGGAGAGAAAATTTTGAAAAGGAAAGAAATAATTGTGTGAATATTAATTATGAATTAGCTTTAATTTGAGATTAATTCTGGATAACTGGCTAGTGCATAGTGATTGACAACCAGTCGGACTCTAAAACTAAAAATAACCATAATTTCAGTTAATTCCCATTTTCTATGTAATTGACTGCCCATTCTCTATTTTTCGACAAGTATCAATCGCCCACTAAAGTATCACGAATGACTTAATTTTAGAGGATTTTAAGTAATTTAGGAAATAGTTGATATAAAAAGGAATTATCATTTTATAGTATGAGATTTGTATAATTTATACTAAAATTTAACACATTCTATAAGTTAACCATTACAAATTTTTATTATAATTTTAAATTTATTTCATGAATTTACAAAATTTATATACTGTTATTGTAGCTTCATCAAGCTTATTAATGAAGTTTTTTAAATTTTTTAATAATTCAATATTTACTATCACCTTTTATATTAACTCATATAAAATTTTAAAAATAATGTTGAAAATAATGGGTGATGTTGGTTTGCAGCACAAAGAAAGAAAATTTGAGAAAGAATTTGGGGGCAGGGTAGTGATGTGGCGGCATTAAAAAGAAAAAAAAAACGTGAGAATGGAAAGAAGAAATTTGGTTGAATTTTGGACATTTTTTATTTTTACGACACATGACTAGTATATGTATAAATTATAATAGGATACACATGTAATTCATCATTAAATAACTTTTTTTTTATTTCATTTTATGTGATATTTTTTTATTTAATATGATTTTTTGATTTGATTTTTAAGAAGAAAAAAGTAAGACTTTTAAAATTTGTGGTTTAAAATCATTCTGAAAAATTTCTGTAATTAAAATTCATTTTATTAAGGATAAAAGTGAAATTTTAAAGTTAAATTATTTTCAATTAGAGTAAAATAACGTTCTTTTTGGAACAGAACAAAAAGAAAAGGGATGTCACACAAAATAGGAAAGAGTTAAATTTAAACATTTGTATAGTTATAAATTTAAAAATTTGAAAGTTAAATTATTTATAATTACATTAAGATAATTTTATTTTAGAGATGAATTAAACAAATGTGTCACATAAAATAAAATAAATAAAATATTATTTTTTTATTTTATTTTATATGATATATTTTTTTTATTCATCTCAAAAAAATATCACTTTTTCTAATTGAAAATAATTTATAGTAAATTTTCTTTTTAACTCCGAAACGGCACACGTACTAATTTGCGTAACTCTATTCAGTTACTCTCCTTAGGCTATGACACTTCACGTTTTATTACTTGATCACCAAGCAACTATTCTCTCTCTCTCTCCGTCCTTTTCCATTCACTATAAAAAGCCTCTAAAAACACTCTGTCACGCTTTATCTTCTCTCTAGTCTCTACTAGTAAACCCCTAAAACCCCACAATTTTCTCCATCTACTCCTCTCTTTCAACTACTCTTCAAATTTTCACGCATTGCAAGGTGGCTGCAAATCAACGTCTTCTCCGGTATTTGATTTTTTTTAAACTGGAAAAATGGTGGAGGGAAGTAAGGGATCGGTGTTTCCGGTGATATTTTTCGACGGGGACAGGGAGATTAACATCGGCAACATCAGAATTCAACCGACGCTTGTGTTCAAGCCTTTTCAGTTGATGCTCAGTGAGAGAATCGGGATTTCACCGAATCAGATTTCTATTTACCTATGTGATTGTAAAGGGAAGTTCGAGGATCGGCGGAAGATTCCTGTTACAGGTAAAGCGAATTTCGCAGTGATTTCTCGAGAGAAGAATTGTTTCTTCCTTGTTGTCATGAAGCGTTCTAGAAAAGCGAGGAACCGAAAGGTGAAGCCGAACGGCGTGGAAGTTGGAGAGTTTTTGAAGGACAATGCGTTTTCACAACATTTCTCTTCGTCGGAGAATTTGATTCTCCTGCGGCGAAACCAGCCGGAAGTGAATCTGTTGTATGATCGAATTACGCAGACGGAATTGGCGAACACGAATGAACGAGTGCAGAATCTACAGCTCCAGAGGGAAAATTTCGACCTAGTGATGCAGAAATCGAATCCAAATCTGATGCATTTGAATAGTCCGAATTCATTTCCGAGGATCCAAGATACTTTCCCGACGAAGAAATCACTCTGCCATGAGTGTGCGAATGCGAGCTCCAACGGCGAAACGTCAACGTTCCACCACTGCAACAACGACACCGTACTTGTGGGTTCGTTCAGAAGCCATTCTGGACCGATCAATCGGCCAGCAAAACGAACTCTGTGAAATGGATTCCTCGCTTTTCTGGTGTATAGACAACAGAATTAGGCTACAATCAGCTACGCTACGGTACATGGTATGTTTTAGTTAGCCTAAAAGAGAGCTAAATAGATTAGCAAAAGTAGAAATTACAGACGTGAAGTATGTCAATTACATAAATGGCTTACGATAATTACATTTGACTGGTGGTTACATGAGTTTGGCATTACGATCTTTTTGCAAGCATTTTCCTTTTTTTTTTAATTGAAAAATTAAAATTGGTGAGCATCAGCTTACATTTAACTATTTAAGTCACATTTTATTCCCGGTTTAAATTACAGTTATGAAACAATGTTTAGTTATTAAAATGAATACGAAAGAATTTTATGTGAGTATCAAATTTATTGAGACGAATACGACGTCTTAATCTTTTCATTAAAAATGTTTCAAATTTAAATTTTAAAACAGTGATACTGAATCTCCATTTAGAAAAAAATACATCTTTCTATTGAAATTTTATGTTATTGTATAGGTGAATATTTGTTTAAATAAATAGTAAGTTCATGCACCTTCAAAACTTAAGTATGGCTAGAAAAAATGATTTTATTTGTATGGTATCAAAATATTAGTGTGTGAAAGTGAAAAAAAAAAGAGCATGAAATGATTGAGCTAGTGCATCCTTAGTTAATTGTCTGAGAATTATCTATTGATATCTTATTATTTAGTTAGCGATTCATATATTTAAAAATTAATATTAAATAAGTCAAATCGTTAAAATTTTAATTTTTTTTTCAAAATTTCAAATCATGAAAATTGAAAAAGGAGTGTTTCCATCTTTAAAATTAATTTTATACTGTCCAAATAAATTTAAATTTGATGAAATTGAGATTTTTTCGTCAAGAAGAACCCTTGAATAGTTTAAAGCAAATTTAAATTAGCGGCATAAATAAAAATTCTAATAACACATAGCTCTGCTAGATGACTAACCACACATAATTTGCCTATGGTTTCACAAATATACAATATTATTATACTATATTTAGTTATATTATTGTATATTACATAATATTACGAATTATATTATTTTTTATTATTGCATAATGTTTATATCAATAATTTAAAAAATAATCTAAAAACATAGAATAAAAGACAAAGTTATCGGTAAAAAAATAAAAAAATTAAATAAAAACAAAATAAAATAAAAATAAAAATTATGAGACAATCACAATAAATTAATGATTATATAAAATCTAACTTTTAATCATTACTTAATAATTGATTTAACAAAATAATTTAATTAAAATTTAAGCAATAAGTAAAACAAACAATATCATACCATGCATGAGGTAACAACCTTCCAAAGAAGTTGTTAGAAACGAAACTTCCTAATTTTTTCTTTTGCAACTTTTATGAAATACTTTTTTGTAATTTATGCGAAGAGATCTGTAATTTTATTTCTAAATTTGTGTATAAATTATTTAACTTTCTTAAAAAATAAAATTATATGCTTAAAACTTCTATAAGAATTACTATAAGTTAATATAATTACAAATTTAAAATAATCACTCTGAAAAAAATATTTAACGCTTTAACTATTACTTTCTCCGTCTCATTTTATGTAATATTTTTTGATTTGGCATTGTGTTTAAGAAAAAAAAAGATGTTTGAAAGTTGTGGTCTAAAATTATTTTTAGATATTTATGCGACTGAGAATCATTTCATTAAGCGTAAAGGAAAAATTTAAAAGTTAAATTATTTTCAATCAAAGTAAAATAATATTTTTCTTGGAACAGACCAAAAAAAAAGTGTACCACCTAAAATGAGACGGAGGAAATAATACTTATATAAAATAATAAGGAGGAAATAATATAAGAGTAATATCATGCCATGCAAAATGTTAGATCGTCTTATCTTTTGGCTGTTTCACTTGTAAATGTATAATTATATATATATATATATATAAGAGACTACTTTGGACCTAACCCCCTCCCCCCTCACCTTTTTTTTTTGGGGTTATGTGTTTGGTATCCATATTAAAGTCCTATTATTCTAGATTTAATATTATGTAGAATCTTATTTAGAGGAAAACGTTCTCTATCAAGTTTTATTTTCATATTTAGAATTCGAATTTAAGATCGTTCATTACAGAAAAAATAAACTCATCCACATGATGATTAGACATCCAAACTAATATAAGTGTGTGAACTATTTTTAAATCTTTCTTCCAACCAAAGTAAATTCTATAAATTAGGAAATATATAAAAGTAGTTATTACCTCTTAAATATACTTATTTCCAATCTTTCCTAGTTAATCTATTTTCAAATATTCTTATTTCTTAAAAGTATGGAAATTAGTCTATTTTCTGGTGCATCCTTTCTTTCTGGTAAAGAGGAGAGTTTTTTTTTTTAAAAAAAAAAATTCTTTTTGTAATTTTGTAAAGTTTCGGGGGAGTCTTATTCAATTATTAAGACATTAAGGGCAATTACAGAAATATCATAAAATGTCATGCAGTTTCCATTTATGGCATTTCATTTCCATTTTTCTGTTTGAAGCTCACAAAATCGGGTAACAATGGCGTCTTATGCAGTGGTAATGGAAAATCTGAAAGAGAGATCAAAATTCATGAACGAATCAATGCAGAAAAGCCAAACAATTACTGATAATATGATCTCCATTCTCGGATCCTTTGATCATCGTCTATCTGCCCTCGAAACCGCAATGCGTCCTACTCAGGTATTTACCTCATCGTCTGAGTTTCCATTACATAAATGTGATTTGTTTTGTATATCTATTAATTGTTCTCTGTTTTTGATGAGAAAAGATAAGGACGCATTCGATTAGGAAAGCACATGAGAATATTGACAAGACGTTGAAGGTAGCTGAATCGATATTGGGTCAATTCGATCTGGCACGCCAGGTTCGTCTTATTTAGATTGATTTTATTTACTTCTGTCACACATTTGCATTTGGTGCTCTGGTTCTGGAAATTTCGTTGTATGTTACTACAGAGTACGTTGAGTACGTACTAATGTTTACGTAGGCTTTGTTTGGAAACTCACCTAGTAATTAGAATTGATATAAGTACACATGCTGATAAATTTTTACGTAGAAAGGCATCAACATAAAGACCTCAAGCATGAAACATTTAACACTTCACCACTTATCCTACTTGGTTGTTGTTGTCAATGCATTGAACAATTATTACGTACAAAATTGGCATTGGTTCGATAGCAAACAGGACATGAACACTAATTGCCTCGGCTTCTAAAGTTCCTGGTGCTCTCAATTTTGAGTCTGATTTCTTTCTATTAATCAATTTCAACTCAAATTAGGACCTCCATGGATGATTGTTAGTTAGTTATAATTCTATGATTATTAGGACCTCCAAGCAAATAACCTTTTGGAGTACAAAAAATTAGTGAAATAATCTCCAAATACATAAGCTGATACCCATTCATATTTCTAATTACAATAAGATGCTTATCACAACTTCATAGAATCATAACTATCAACAATTAAAGCAAGGAACTAAGAATTGTAGGAAGAACGAGGGAAAAGTAAGCTAAGCAATTGATCACAGTTAATATCATGTAACATCTTAATCACTATGGGAATCATAACTAATTAACAATTAATATCATGTGACATCTTGATCACTATGGGATATTGATAATCTTAGCAATTGATCACAGTTACAAAAAGTCAACAACTTCACGTTTAAAAGTTCTCAAAGAGTAAAGATACACCATTTCCCTGGCAACATGGAACATATATGTTGTAATTACACCAAATCTCAATTACATGGGAGCTTTTCAAATAGTCCCGTGATGGCATCAAAAAGTGGCGAAACCAGAAATTTTTTTAAAATTATTCAAAATTTAATATATATGTATAAAGAGTAGTTTTTAGCATATATATGCAGTAAAATGTTCTCTATATAAAATATAATTTTTCGTGAAAAGTGTTCAACACGAGTCATATATTTAATTCAAGGAAAGGCGCAAGCAAAAGAAAATGTAAGTCTTTTTGTACTATAATGATGACTTTTTGGTGTCAGTGTGTTGGTTGATTCTTCCCTCCTGGTTGCCTAAGGTACTTTATTGTGATTGCATATGAAATAGAGTGGATTATTAGTTGATGTGGGTCAAATTTATAATATCAAGTGAAGGAGTAAGTGAACAAGTTATGTAGACAAGCTTTTAATTCCATCATACAATTAAATTGGTTCTCATTTTATTTCTGGATTACTTTTGAAATAGAGTTATTTATTAGTTGATTCCCTTGGTAATTTGAAGATTACTTTTTTTGTTTGAATTAATCATTGAAAGTCAGTCTCGTCGATGCCTTTAGTAATTTTTTGCTGATTTTGTATGGATCATATATCTGCATTATCCCTTGTATGTGTATTACATCTTAAATGCTCTTTGAACTGTACAGGCAGAGGCCAAAATATTGCGAGGGCCACATGAGGATTTGGAAAGTTATCTGGAAGCAGTTAATCAGCTTAGGAGTATTGTTAAATTTTTCAGCACTACCAAAGGCCTTAAGAGTAGTATTGGTATGATTAAACATATTTCCAGTTTACTGGCGAAGTCTATTCTTAAGCTTGAAGAGGAGTTTCGTCAACTTCTAACTCTGTACAGGTCTGTAATTTCATATAGAACCTATTTCATTTTTTTTCTATGCATACAACTCCTCTCCTTTTTAAAAATTTCTTCACATGTTTTACTTTGTGATAGTGAGATCTTTCCTATGCAATACCTGTCATTATCATTTACAAGTAATTGTTTGCGTGCACTAAGATCAATGAATGATAAACCTTGCCTAGTCCATATAAAAGTGGAACTCTTTTATAGCTTTTTAAGTTTGCTATTCAATTTAAGTTATGTTTGATAAGAATTAACTTTAATTAACTTGAGATGACTTATATTGGTTGCAGTAAACCTGTGGAACCTGATCGTCTTTTCGATTGCCTCCCCCAATCTCTGAGACCATCTACAGAATCACCTAGTAAGACTGATGGTACTGGAGCGAAAGAGCACCAAAGAAGTTTAGAAACAGTTGTGTACCACCCTCCAGATCTTATCCCCCCTAGAATACTGCCCTTGCTACATGAGTTGGCTCAGCAAATGATTCAGGCCGGGCATCAACAGCAACTGTATACTATTTATAAGTAAGTTATCTCCTTAAATAATGAAATATTTGCAGCAAGCACTTTAATGTTTGAAGTTGATCATGATTGACTAGGTCTGTTTAATAGCTTATGCAATTGAAAAGCAACAATTCTGAGAACTTTGTTCTGTGAGACCTGTCTGCTTTCAGATACAGTTTAAGTGACTTTGATGGTCATAGAATTGAATTGTATCTTTAGAATTACAAAAGATAGTAGTATCCTAGTTTGTACACTGCGAAAATTCTTTTTGATGGTCCGATCAGCAATATCTGCTGTGTAATATATCTTGTGATGTAATACTGCTTAGTTTTGCTTTCTATCTATTATCTTGTCTACTGACCTAATATTTTCCTCATATAACTTAGGAGTTGTGCAATTGTAACTGTCAATATTTAACACAGCCTTTTATTTGTTAGAGAACTCATGAACTAATAGCTTTCTAGCTTTTTCTTGATTAGTTTTCTATGATAATCTTTTATCTTATGTCATTTGCATTTTCCATACATCCTGTTTGTATCCAGTGAAATACGTTCTGTGGTCGTGGAACAGAGTCTTAGAAAACTAGGTGTGGAAAGACTTGGTAAAGAGGATGTACAGAAAATGCAGTGGGAAGTTTTAGAGGCAAAAATAGGAAATTGGATTCATTTCATGCGGATATCTGTAAGCGTGATCTCATTGTCCAATTTTCATTTGATCCTTGCTTTCAGTTTTGCCTTGTGTTAACCTATCCAACATTTTTATCACAGGTAAAACTTTTATTTGCTGCAGAGAAGAAAGTCTGTGATCAAATTTTTGAAGGTCAGGATAGTCTTAAAGATCAATGTTTTGCAGAAGTTACTGGAAATAGCGTAGCAGTGCTGCTTAGCTTTGGAGAAGCCATTGCCAAAAGCAAACGATCACCTGAAAAACTATTTGTCCTTCTAGATATGTATGAGATAATGAGAGAACTTCAGTCAGAGGTATGATGAAATGACCGAACAGATATGTTTACCTCCTTGTCTTATGGAAAATCCTAGTTTTAACTTATACATTTTGCTGCTTCTGCTAAATTAGGAGCATTCTTGCAATGACTAGACCCATAGAAAAATTGATGAAATTCTAAGTTCTCTCTTGGAGTATGTACTAGCATTGGATACTAACAAGTTTAATGCAAACTTGTCTCGAATTTTCTAGTTTAGACACTTTTCAACTCAAGTGCTTTTTGATTTTTCTGAATACCTTAGTATATCTAGGAGCATACCTAGTGGTCAAGTTAATTGCCTACTTTTTTTGTATTGCAAAAAAAAGGGCATAATATTCACGTCAATACCAGCTAAGTAAGCAGTTTCATTTTTTAGCATCACATTTAACATATTACCTTTAGTTCGCGTCTTTGAATCTTTTATGGTCTTTCTTTATCTCAACTTACAGCAAAATCATTCCATCTGGTTAGCTATAATGATGCTCTTTGTCTTTCAACATAGATCCATAATTTATTGCAACAAGTTTAGTCTAGAGTTTCTAGGAAAAAATTGCAAGCAAAATTTATTGCACAAGTATGACAATATTTGGAAAAAAGTACGCAACGGTTAATTTTATTAAATTTTCCCCTAGAGATTCTAGTTCGAATGCAATCCTATTAGCTATTGCTTATATTGTTTACATTGTTCTTACTT
>JAOTQJ010000002.1:20001061-20016866 GCA_025642045.1 Solanum sejunctum
AAAGAGCCATTTTGCTTTATTCCATCATACTCCAAGGCCAAAAAATAGTCAATCTTTGGTTCCATCCGAGATTGATGGAAAAACAAATATATATTATTTAATTAACTAATATAACTATAGTTTGAATTAATTACGGCTCGTGACAAATATCTAACTGTAATTATAATTAGAGTTTTGTATAATTTGCACAATTTCTACAACGGTGTGCACAATTATATAAAAGTTGTGCTCAAATCAAATTGTATAGTGAAATATGCAAACATTATGAATTGTACACATGTTATACAAAAACTGCAAATTTGTATAGCAAATTATTATACAAATGTTGCATGAGTTATACAAATACTGCTATAACTAGAGTTACAAAATGTAATTATCCAAACTATAGTAATAGAACATAATTAAAGTATTTTTGAATAGCTATATGTGAAAATTTCTCCATTTATATGCGAAAATTTCTCCATTTTCGTTCGCTTGCAAATCAATGAGTCATAAGAATTTTGAAGAAGGTCTTAGCCCTAACTCATACCCCAAAAACTAGCTCAAAGGAAGGAGGATTGCCTAAACCTTATAAGGAATCCACTCATCCCATTAACCACCAATGTTGGACTTTGTGTCTCAAAGCCCCCCTCACGTCCAGTGTTTAGCATCTGGTGAGTAGACAATTTTTATCGGGGGCCAACATTGGGTGAGACGGGCCCTGCTGTGATACCATGTTGAAGAATGTCTTAGATCTAACTCACACTCCAAAAGTTAGCTCAAAAGAAGGAGGATTGACTAAGCTTTATAAGGAGTCCACCCATCCCATTAACCACCAACGTGCGACTTTATGTCTCAACAATATTGAAGCACAGAAGGCTTGCTTATTACTTATTAATTTCTTATTGAATAAAAAATGATAAGACACGTAAGCTTGAAATAAGAAATATAAGATAATTAAATGTCTAATCGTCAAAAGAAAGAATGTTTAAGATAATGAATAAAAGTCGAAAGTTAAATAAGTTTTTTTTTGATGAGCTAATACTGATGTCTCTAGTTCAATTAACTACTCAAAATTTTACTATTTATATTCAAGTTATTAATTTAAGAAAAAACAACGTTGAGGATAGGATCGATCCTCTCATATGGTATTAAAAAGAAGAAAATAATTTTCATTTAGTTTTTTCAGGTAGGATATGTTCGATAAATTTTTTTGACTTATCAATAAATTTCATTCAAATATTTAAAATACGACACATTTCGATTGAATACATGATAATATTATCTTATTAGATAATTTTAGATTAAATTTTAGAAATTCTTTTGCAGTCTCCTATTGCGTAGATTAGTAAATTAACAACAAATGGTATATCTAATTATACATTAGCCGCAATCGAAAGTTTTACAATTTATTGAGACTAATATGCACAGTTAGAGAACATGATATTTTTTAAATAATTAAATTATTTATACAATTAACATTTGAAAAACACATTAAATATTTTTCTAAAATTGATAGAAAATTTTAATAGAAATATGTTGAAGAACGTCTTAGGGCTAACTCACACCCCAAAAGCTAGCTCAAATGGAGGAGGATTGCCTAAACATTATAAGGAGACTACCCATCCGATTAACCATTAAAATTTTTCGAAGCCCAACATTGGGTGAGACATACCCTGCTCAGATACCATGTTAAAGAAGGTGTTAGGCCTAACTCACACCCCAAAAGCTAGTTCAAAGGGAAGATGATTATCTAAACCTTATAAGAATATCATTCATCTCATTAACTACCAATGTGAAACTTTGTGTCTCAATAAAATACTCTATCATATAGTAGTATTTAATTATTCTTTTTAGCTTCAAATCACTTTCTTATTGTCATCATCAGACAAACCATATGTCCTACTCAGCTGCTTAAAAAAATTAAATAGCATCAAATATATCATTTTCAAAATTTCAAGCACAGAACTGTCTTCGTAGAAGTTTCCACTGTTTTCTGTTTCATTTTTTTTATTTCTTCAACATATATTAGACATGTATAAAATTAATATTTTACGCGTGACAATTTATAAAAAATAACAAATATTTTACGCGTGACAATTTATAAAAAATAACAGTGACCTTAAAATACCATGTAAAAAAATTTCAACATCTATGTATATTTAGTCATACTAAGACTTTTCATTACCTAATCAACATATTTCTTTTGGGGTTTTTGCTCAGTGTTTGATACCTACATCGGAATTCGATTAAAATAGAAAGTCGATTATTAGGAGGTAAAGCGTTTCAAGAAAGACAATTTCGTATCTAAGGGAACTCGAATCTAACACCTCTAATTTGGGATGAAGGATACTTATCATTTCACTCTTAGCCTTGTTGATACTGAATCAATGTATATATATATATGTAATATGATGCCTACATGGATCTGAGTATTAGATTTTGACCATTAAAAAAATCAACATCTATTTTGTTTGAAATATATTTTATATTAAGTCAAAGTGGTTAGGTTGGAAAATAAGAAAATGATTAAAAAAATAAATAAAAGTTAATTATAACTAAACCACAATCAAATAAAAAGTAAAAGGACAACTCGATGAATAATACATTCACGTATTCATGCAGGGTGCTGAAAAGGGAATGCAAAGGATCGTGATATAGATTGTCTATCTTAATACAAATATTAGTGATTATTTTTACAACTCAATTTTATAATCTATAAATCACACAGAGATAATTTTATGATTGCTTTGGACTCCGTTAAAGCAAAACACAATATCATTGCATAGATTATGTGAAAAACTTTAATGGGGGATTTCTAGGAATAACGTAAAGAATCCTCCATGAAACATTGGCACATGAATCCATTGTATATAATTATTTAGTTTGTGAAACTTTTTTTTTTTTTACAATTTGTATTTATATAAATGTAATTATATGTATCGATGACTAATAACTAAAGTAAATAAATAAATATTTAGATGAGATATATTAAAATAATTTTTTTTTTATAGAAATTGTGCGTACTTTACCCTTTTCAAGACCTAATGAATACTCTAATGAACTATGTGATGTGGATTTTTCATCTACTTGAAATTAGACCAAGAACATTCCAACCCTATCATGATAGTATTTCCACTTTAATTTATTCTTCTCATAATATCCCTTTCACATTAATATATTCTTAACTAATTAAACACCATATATATAAAACGTACATACAACCATCAGAGGATGTGGTGCAACAGATGGAACTGTTTCTCCCATAATCAGAGGCCTCGAGTTCGAGCGTTGAGAATGGAAAAATCCTTGATGAGGAATGTTTCTCCTCAAATGGGGCCCTACGCAGCACGAATTCGAACATAGTCGGACTCCAATATAGAGACTAGACACGGAGTGAAAAACCAAAAAAAGAAAACGTATATACAACAGCAATATGAAGAAGACACTTGAAAAAATAACAAAAACTGTTGACTAAAACTTAAAGTCAATAACTATATCTTGACTGGAAATTTCTAAGAAAAATCCCTAATTATCTTCAATATGACATTACCAAAAAGAAACCGTGTCTTTACCCCTTGTATTCAATCCACTTTTGCTTACCAATTCCACAAATAATATCTATTACACTAACCAAATACTAATCAACAAAGACCTATATATATATATATATATATTCATCTCTTCTCACCAAAAAATATATCATTCTCAAAGTAACAAGTACAAAACAAAAATAATAATCAAAGCTGTATTTGTATAATTTTTACTTTCGTTGTTTTTGTTATAAGCTATGCCGGAATCCCACTTGAACGGAGCCTATTATGGCCCGGCCATTCCTCCCCCGTCCAAGTCCTATCACCGTCATGGACGGGGGAGCAGCTGCAACCCTTGCAGCTGCCTCTTTGGTTGCTTATGCAATTGCATCTTCCAAATAATCTTCACCATCCTCATCATCCTCGGAGTCATTGCACTAGTCCTCTGGCTCGTCCTACGTCCTAACGAGGTCAAATTCTACATGACAGATGCTACGTTGACACAATTCGATTATTCCACAACAAATAACACGCTCTACTACAATCTAGCCCTCAACATGACTATCAGGAACCCCAACAAACGAATCGGGATATACTACGATTCGATCGAAGCGAGCGGTATTTACCATGGGGAAAGATTTGCGAGTCAAAATTTGGAGACGTTTTATCAAGGTCACAAAAATACTAGCTATTTGCATCCTGTGTTTAAAGGGCAAAATTTGGTTCTCTTGGGAGATACAGAGAAATCAAATTACAATAATGAGAAGAATTCAGGGGTTTATGAGATTGAAATGAAGCTTTATATGCGTATAAGGCTAAAGATTGGTTGGATTAAAACTCATAAAATTAAGCCCAAAATTGAGTGTGATTTGAAGGTTCCTTTGGAGTCCAATGGCAGATCCAGTAATTTTGAGGAAACTAGATGCCATCTTGATTGGTAGACATAATTTTGATGTGACCTACGCATAGCGGAAGCCTTAGTGCACCAAGCTTGTTCTTTTTTTTCTTTATCTTCATATTTATTATCTTCTTTTATTCTTTTTCTACTATTATTGTGTTTCCTATGTTCATTGGATCTTATTAGTATATTTTCTTGCTTAGGGGATTTCTCTCCTTTTATTTGGATATATGTTGTTAATAAATAATGAGTTCATTTTATTTTTGCTGTTTTTCTTTATTATAATGAGGATATGTTAATTAGTTTGATTATTAGTTTTGGAGTTGATTAATAAAGTGAATAAGGGAAATATGCTAAGATAGAGAATACAGAATAAAGGTCAAGTTGCGCGATATACTAAATCCAGAAAAATAAATATTAAATGATGGAGAATCACGGTCAAAAGTTCAAGATTACTCGTTTTCTAGGTTGCATGAATCACTTGAACTTTTCCGTTTCTTTTCATGAATTTACGAAAATGATCCTGGAGATCGATGAATTGTTTTAAACTTTTTATTCCGCATACGTTATACAATAATTAGAGATGAAAAGTATAAGACCGTTCATTTTTAAAGTCATTAGATGTTGTATCTTGTATTTCTTTTGATCAGCCCAAATGGTACTGGGCTAGATCGAGTCTCATAGCACAGGTCCATTTCTCTTTTCAACCAGCCCAATTACAAACATATATAGTTTTAGTTTATCACTAGCACACTATGTATTAGCTGGTTGTTTGTTTCAAATATGTATATTGATAAATGATGAATATGTATCGTTAAAAAACTATGGTATATATTCTTGTGAGTTAAATATTCATGAATAATGCTTAGTTGATACGTACAATTAAAGGAGATGATATATTTTATGTGATCAACTAAACTATCTAATAGACGAATGAAAACACATGCAAAATTTGAATCGAAAAGTGTCTAATTTAAATATTTTATTAGGAGTTGAGGTGTTCTGTTAGAAAATAAATTAATTTGAGTGTTTTAAAGTAATATCTAGATAAATTTAAGCAGTTAACTATGTTTTATGTCAAAAATACATAACTGGTATAATTTTCCTATATAGTCATGAAGTCTATATCACAATCCTAAGTTATATGGATGAGAATTGGGTGGTGATAGCAAGTGACATCACGAGAAAATTATAAGTGTTTTTGGCCTTTTAAAAAAGAAATTAACAATCTAAATAAATTTTAATGTCAACATTCAAACTCGACTATCAAAGTATTATCTGTTTTAATCCAACTCATCTAGGCTATTTCAAATCTTTTGAACCTTGTAAGGTTGTTTCATAGAACTCTAATGTAACATATCTTAGTTGTGAACCCTAACTTTTTCTTCTCACTCCAATATAAAATCTGTCTAATCTAAATTTAATTTCATAGTAAATTCATCACTAACGACTCGCCCTCAACGAGAGGTTTGTCTCATTGCCTTATTACTAGAATATCATTTGTCACTATTCAAGTTAAACTCTTAAAATGCTATCTATTTCGATTAACCCCTCTGAATCATATTAAAAGTGTTTTTAATCTTGTAATTATTTAACTCAAAAAATAATAGTCAAATTATGAACTCCCTCTTTTAATATTTCCCTATCATTCCAACTTTTAGCATTCATCTGCCACTTGTCCTTGTTGGACTGTTATAGGATAGGTTAGCTGTGTTTTCTGGACCATGAAAACAACGAGCACAAGAGCCAAAATGGGCCAGCCATACAAGAATATTATTGGATGTCATATAGTACAAACAATCAATCAATTTAAGAGATGGGACGTATAGTTATCTTTTCATTTATCTTTACTTATTTATTATATAATATTAATCAACGAATTTATTAAATAAGATCTTAGGTCTAATTTACGTTCTAAAAATTAGTTTAAAGAAAGGAGAATTATCTAAACCTTAGGAGATCACTCATCTCATTAATCACCAATGTGGGACTTTGTATCTCAACACTCCCCTCATGTCCGATGCTTAGCATCTGATGCGTGAACAATTTTTTCGGGGGCCCAACATTAAGTGAGACAACCCCTGCTCTGATATTCTGGGCGTGGACAATTTTTTTGAGGGCCCAACATTGAGTGAGACAGGTCCTGCTCTGATATCATGTTGAAAAAGGTCTTAGGCCTAACTCACACCCCAAAAGCTAGCTCAAAAGGGAGGAGGATTACCTAAACCTTATAAGGAGACCACCCATCCCATTAACTATCAATGTGAAATTTTGTGTCTTAACAGGATTTTATATTTTTGAGATAAGAGTCTCTTGAAAATAATTTTTCCATCTTTATAAAATAATGATAAAATCTAATATCTTATTCTCTATAGATTGCACTTGTGAATTCCATTAGAGATATTATTATTGTTATCATTTACTTTTACTAATATTTATTTTTTTTATATTTAATATGAATAATTTGATAAAATTATTTTTTAAAATTTTTTATATTAAATCAATAATGAATTATTATTGTTAGTGCGACCGAGTACTAAGTCATCCACCCATTTTCTATTTTAGTCACGTCTCTTTCCTACACGTAAAGTGCATTGCCCATTTTTCAGATACTTTATAATAAAATAATAATATTTTACTATAATCTACAAGTTTTTGTAATTGATAATTGTCCATATTATATATGTTTAAGTTATTTTTTCAAGTTTGATTGAACCAACTTTTTGCTAATCTTTCATTTTTGTCCTATTATATAACACCACATATAAATTCTCTCTTTGATAATCAACTTTTGTTCTTCATAAATTACTATTAAACTTTCCCACTAAGACTCCACCAACAATTCACTAATAATTAACCCACCAACTCTTTAGCACTTTAACATGAAGTACCAAAAGTATGACACTATAGCTATTCTTTAATACATTCCGTTTAATATTATTTTTATATACTCTATTAATAAATTAATTTAAAATAATAATCTTCTTTAAACTACAGTTAACTTGTAGCGAATTTAGAGAGTACCATGGGGATTTATGAAAATTCAATTTCATAATCGTTAAATTCTGAATTTGCGATTGTTTTTTGAGATTCAAGAACCTTCTCCAAAATGTGTGATCATGTTCATTGAAATTGTGGAAAAGGTGTAAGAGACGTATGACACAAGTCATAGTTTGGTAAACGGACTAAATCAGGCAGTTCATCAAAACTTAAATTGTATAGCACATGGGCTGCCCCTTCTCTATTCCTAGGCTAATCAAAACAAGTCACATGTTCACATTTTACCTAACATTTAATACAAAAAATATTTAAAAAAATGACTTGAGTTGAAGCATCTCGTATTAGCAAGGTTTGAAATTATCTAGACCTCAAAATTTGACAAAAATAAGCCATTGAATATATGTATGTGTGCGTATTAGACAAAGTCCGACTAATTCAGATTCACATGGCATGAACCCATTCATCCATTCCAAGGATTTTTCATATCTAGAATTAGAATTCAAGACTTCTAATTAAAAAAGGAATAATCTTAACTATTGCATTATATTTTCTAATGATTAAATATATACATATTTTAAAAAATAAGCAATCGAGTAAAACTTCAAACCTTAGAAAGAAATTATAAGAAAGAAAAAAGAATTTCTTATGTTGTTAAATCAACTTGGATACTACTATAACAATACAATTATTAATCAATTATTTTTTAATTATATATAAATTCTTCATTATTTGAATTAATTATTAGTGACTTTTATGTAGGGAATATCTGTCACTTTTATAGGCTTCTTTCATTGACAAAATATGTAAATATCAGAAAATCGTCATATGTAATAATAGTAACGACAATACTTTGTTTTAGAAATAACTTTTTTAATCAATATATTATAATTCGCTTTAACTCTTGATTTATATCAAGAAACTTTCATATGCAAGATTCAAATAATTCAAAATCTTTTTATCAAATAATAACAATATATTCAGTAAAATTTCACAAGTAAAATTTAAAAAGAATAAATTATACACAAACTTTATTGCTACCCAGTCAAAATCTTTTTATCATGAATTAAAAATTACTAGTATAATAATAATTGGTAAAAAGTATTATGAACAAAATACAATATAAAGAATAACGTTGAAGAGTAATTACTCTATTAGTTCACATGATCCAATATTTCACCAATCCCTAAAACCTTAGCAAATCGAAAATACATTTTTCTAAAAATGAAAAGAATTAATTAACCAACAAACAAATTATTTAATCAACAAAAAGTAGAGAAAATCAGTAATTCACGTTCACTTTTACGTATCTAATTTCTAATTAATGACAACGAGAAGGAACAATATTTGTAAATTTTTATTCATATAATATATATAATATATAGTTTTTCAATATTATTCTTTAATAGCAAAATGTACAGTTCATTGAACTTTATCGGACCAAAAATTCAGATAGAAAAAAAAGTATAAAATAACATAAAAATAAAAGTTGGTCCAAAAAGTAAATTAAAAAGAGAAATTAATACAATAAAATTCCCCTGCTTCATCATCTTCACATTTATTAAACACTCACATCACAGCTCCGGGCAAGTTGATATTTCACGGCGTTATCTCCGACGATAATTCCGCCGTCGCTGGGATGATTTCCGAACGGTACATAAGCCGTACACGTAACATGTAAATGGTAATGCCCAGTCGTAATAGTCCCAACTCTCCATTTCACACGACCGTCAACTTTGAAATCGAGCCAAACGCCGCCGTTTTCCTGGTCAGCTTTCAGATCTGGTCCATTTAGTGGTGAAATCGGAACATTGTTACTGAAAACGAACGGCGACCATATGTTAACGTCTTTCTGACCTTGATAAACTGAAGGAATTTGGGCATAATATGTGATTTGTTGATTGTGATAATTCGCATATGTTTTCATCTTATCGTAGTAAACGCCGATTTTATCGTTAGGGTTCCGGGAAAATATGGTGATTTGGATTGATGTAGAGAAGATATTGGGTGCGGAAACGTTGAAATTGAAGATCGTAGCGTCTTGGAGAATGAATCTGGGTTTTTTGGGCTGAAGAATTGCCCAGACTAAGAGGATGGTTAAGAGGACGACGAAGAGGAAGATGAGGAGTCCGGCGCAGCATCGCCGGACGAGTTTTCGTTTTCTCTCCTTGTGGTGGGTGCACTCCTTGACTGACATGATGGAATTTTCTCCGGCGGTAGCTCCGGTGATCGGAAAAGTAGTGGTGGAGCTGAAGGATGTGGATAGTAGTACTACTAGTAGTGTAGAAGAAAAGAGAAATGAGTGGATATGGGGATTGGTTTATCTATATAGAGTAATAAAGTGAGCAATGAGAGTGCAAGTGTTACTTCAATAACAACAACAATATTACTCCACTGTCTTAAAGACTTTTGCTCATTATAGAATAAGAAAAGATCAGATATACACATCCTGATTCCTATATTTAAAAACATAATACAATTATTTCCAAACAAGTATCACTTCATAAAAGAAAAATAATAATTTGGTATTCAAAATTTAACCGTAAAATTAATTTAAATTTATATCGAATAAATCTTTCATAAAAAAAATTATTCTCTATCTATTAAAAGATTCTTCATTTTTACGACTATAATTCAAAATAATTGATAAAAGATAACGGCTAGGTAAGAATTAGAGATGTAAGGGTTCATTTAAATTTTATAGACAGCAAAATTTACTACTATATGTATGAAGTTAATATATATATTTCTCATTTGGTATCCTGTAACTATATTAGAGCTCGATTAATTTAGATTGTATGGAGCCTTTTAGGAAAAATGCTCCTAATAATAATTTTTTTATATTTATTTTTAATTTAGTGTCAAGTGCTCATATTGGAACACGACTAATCTGAATTCATACTGCATGGGATCTATTCAGGAATAAATTTCCTATCAATAATTTTATTCATATTCAAAAAATTAAATTTAAGACATCTGATTAAAAAAGAAATAGTCTCGCACCACTTTATTTGACGGTAATATATATAGCTGTTGCTTCCTCAAACCAAAGAACATGAGGGTCATGTTAAACATTTTCATGTAATAATAAATAAAGAGTAATTCAATCTACTAAATTTTTTATATGTATTCGAAATTTAGAAAAAAGTCCATAATACATAATTTATCTTATATTTTTAATATTTGAATTCGTAATCAACCTTTCTTTTTTGCGTTAAATATTTTATATTACATAATTATTTACTTTACCTGAAATGAACACTTTTTGAAAGCTATAAATAGTTGTATATTTATCTTTTTCTCCTTTTCAAAATCCCTATTTATCTTGTGAAAATGATTAATACAAAATAAAGTAATTTACAAATAATAATGATGCAAAACAGTGTGCGAAGAAATCGTAAATGACACGTTTACATCGTAATGCGGGGCCCATGTGAGTTATGGGGCAAGAAAAATTGTTACAGCTAACCCCGCCAACAACTGCTGGTTTTCTCTAATCTCCCAGTTATTACACTAATTACTTTCTTAATTTCAAAATAAATATTTTTTTTTAATTTTAAATATGTCATCTAGAAGGTTGTGATTGTTTTTATTACTTCTATCGGAAACGAACTTTCAACTTTTTTTACTCGTTTGGTGAGTCGAATGCAAATTTCAAGACTAAAATAAAGATTTTTATTTGCTTGTTTATTAACTCAAGCTCACAAATTCGAAGTTGGAAACGAAAAGTATTAAGTATTTAATATTTGAGTAATTTTTCTTTGTCTTATGTAAAATACTAAAACTAAAGAGTTCTTAATTATATATGAAAATAAATTATTTTTGAAAAAAATAAGAAAATAAATTGAAATGGAGAAAATATATAGGAATAAATAAAAGCCCATCTAGATGAATAAAATTAGTTTTAAAAAATACGAATGTAACAAAAATCATGTCGTAATTTTAGTAAAAATAATTTTAAAAAAAGCATGTTCTTAGTGAGAATATTTCACAAATTAAATAACATCATGATTGTCTTATGCCACATTTTTTGTAATTTCCATTCGACGCAACATTTTATTTTCTTTCTCCCCTTTTTCTTTTAAAAAAAATTGGAAGCTAAACATGTAATTTTTTCATTTTATTGTTAATTCAATTGATTAAATAATATTCATGAATCTATATAATATATACAATGAATCTCGCCTAACAGAGACGAAATCAGAATTAGGAATTCCGGAGATTTTAAATAAAAGTAAAATATTTTTAAAAATATATTTTTTAATACAAATTCAACATCTATGAAAAAGTTACTGATTTTGTCCGAATTCATGAACGTCTACTTAGCTTCGCCTCTATCTCCTAACCACAATCTTTAATAAAAGATTATATTAACGGGTGTCTAATCATTATAACGAGGCTAATATCTCAACTAATTGTTTCTATTTTGATATGTTGAAATTATTACTAACATTATTATTTAATAATCTCTAGAAATAATAAGATATGCTCTTTTAATTTGCATGAATTGAAAACAGTCGCGTTATGTTTTTAAATATAGGGATTAGGCGCGTACATCCGATCTCTCCTTACCCCACAATGAGCAGGAGCCTTTGAGGCATTGAAGTAATGTTATTGTTGAAAGGATGTTTCATATTTAATGTAAATAGTGAGGATGGTAACAGCCTAGCTAAGAGTGATAATGTAATGTGCATGCATGACGATAACATCTATCTTGTTCACACGAATTTAATAATTTTTTATATATATATAGCTTTTACATTAAATATTTAGTTATGATTCAATTATACTGAAATATTAACTTGAAATCGTTATAAAAATTTATATAATATTTAATTATGTTTCAATTATACTAAAGAATTAACTTGAAATTATTATAAATATTTATAAAATTTTAAATTTTTAAATTTGTATTTTCAATAAATCGATATATAGATAAAATAAACTCAAATAATTAAACCGACCCAGTAGGGAAATGGTGCACCAAGGCCCCTACACTTTAGAAGGTTCATGTATAGGCCACAAGTCCCAAAATTATATTATGAGAAATTAATGAATGAATATCATGAACTAAATTGAAAAATATAATTGATCCGAGAGAAGAATATATTAGTTTATATGATATATATTTCATCTCTCTCAATTTATATACTTATTTTATATTATTTATATTTGAAAAAATAAGGTTCCAAAAATGACATATTCTATTAATAAGAGTGTATTTTTATAGCATACTTCTCTCGTTCAATATTAGATGCAAAAAAAAAAAAATCTAATTTAATTTTTATTTTTACTTGTTATTTTGGAGAAATCAAGATAAGATTTTCTTAAAATCTATTTTACCTCCAATTTACTTACAAAGTTAATATTATTGAAAAATATAGAATTTTTTGAAAATCTGTAATGATCAATTCATCCTTAGATTACCTAGACAATATTTCTTGAAGAAATAAAAATATTATTAAATCAAGAAAATATTTTCACTTGCCATTGTATTGATCGTATTAAATGTATTAGAATTTGAATTATGACTTTCATAAATATTTTTATCAATTAATAGTGATAAAATAATAATTTCACTATACTAATAATTATTTTTTTAATAGATATACCAAATTAAAATTTTATATCTAAGAGTAAACAGAGGGAGTATTATTATTAATTATGGAAAAGAAGAATAACTTTTTTAAGCAACCATCCATGTGGTCAATTTGGAATATCATTTTCCTTGCATTATAGTCCACCATATATACCTACTAAGCTAATGTTCACTTATTCACTAATTAACCTAACATATTATCTATAATCTATTAATTAATTAGTTAATCAATCAAATGGATCCACAGAAATTTTGGTTCTAATTATTCATGGATTTGACAATTTAGCTGTCCCAATTAAAGGTCAGCAAAAGAATCAAGCACTAGAAAGTTCAATCAACAACTATTTGCTCGGAAGTTTTTGGCATTTACATGTGAATAATTTGATTTGATTCTAAATTATTGTTGAAATTAGGTCTTAGGCCTAACTCACACTTCAAAAGCTAGTTCAAAGGGAGGAGGATTGCCTAAATCTTATAAGGCGACCATCCATCCCATTAACCACCAATGTGGGACTTTGTGTCTCAACACCCCCCTCACGCCCATTGCTTAACATTTGGTGCGTGGACAATTTTTTTTGGGAGCCCAACATTGGGTGAGACGTGCCCTGCTTTGATACCATGTTAAAATTAGGCCCCAAAAGCTAGCTCAAAGGGAGGAGGATTGCCTAAAAGGAGAGACCACCCATCCCATTAACCACCAATGTGAGACTTTGTGTCTCAATAATTATTGACCATGGGATTAATTAAATTCACAAAAAAAAATGACAACAAACCATTTTGTGATTAAACAAAAAGAAAAACTTTTGCTGATTTTATTTAATGATGAATTATATTATATAACGATCTGTTGTTACGAACTAGCTACTTTGCGTCAAAATTTATAGCTAATTTTTTTTTCTTTTTCAATGAGAAGATCAAGGGAGAAGCTTGGAAATGGAAGAAGATGGAATTAAGTTGTCAAATTCAAGAATTATATGAATGCAAAAATTTTGCTCTATAAAAGAAAAAATAAAAAGAAAGAGGTTCTATATCAAAAGATTCCAAAATAGATAGAAAAATAATTATATATATATATATATATATATATATCGCCATGGTGGAAAAATATGCCCCAATAGTCTCATAATCTAATATCTGCATCAGAATTTTGACTAAGTCAAATTTACGCACTTCAAGAAGTTAGACTTCAGAGAAAGAGGGTTACAATATTCCCACAGAAAAACCGATTTCATGCGACTCGATGCATAAACTTAAACACTCTGAATAAGTACTTATCATTCCGCTTCAGCTTTATTAGTCATATGGTCTCACAAATTAGGTCATGTGCACCTATAACTACTAGCAAGTTTTTTTTAAGCAGATGAAGTTGAACTCTTCTTGTTGTTTCTTTTTAGACAAAATAGCAAGAAGAAGCCCCCACAAAGATGCCATTTTAATGTTGTTTTTTGCTTGTATCACTTAACAAATCTAAGTATATGCCTATTCCCCACAAGAATTTTCATATACTTTACCTTATCATTTATAATACAATGTACATATTCCAAAAGTAAAAAGATATACTTTTAGGCTCTGACACACACAGACCTTCCTTGGAAAATATTTCAATTATTTGTACTTGTAACATCTTTTTTGAAGTTTGAGCTCTCTAATTATTATTCAAAGTACTTGCACATAAGTTTAGAATTTTCCGTTTTTTGACCTATTCTATTGTTGATTATTTTTTAATTTTTTGATTCAGTATTTAATATCTATATTGAAGCCTTATTAATCTAAATTTCCATTAAAAATTCTTATATTGATGGGTAAAACGCTCTTTAACAAAGACAAAGTTGTACCCAAACTCAAATCTAAGATCTTGATTAAGTATAAAGGAATACTTATCACTCCTTAACGACCCTTGTTGGTATTGTTGAAATTTTCAACTTTCCTGTTTAGTGTCTTTTCAGATGGGGCTTTCAATATTTTTATGCTTCCCCTAATAGGCAAATGTGAAAATTCAAGAAGAACAGATTGATTTTGGGGGAGGAGTGAAGGGGTTGAGGATAATAAATAAAGGAGGTGTAAGATGGAATTAAAATTTAAAATTTATTATGAGTTCTAAATTTAGAAGAGCGATATTAGGTGTTATTAAGTGGATTTTGAGATGCACTTTTAATATATATTTAATAATTTTTAATACAAATAAAGAATTTAACTTAATTTTATTGAGTTCGACAAACTCATAAATAATCTTTTAGCACATACGAGTGGTGCTAAAGGACGCTAGAGAGTTCACTCGAATCTTTTCATCAAAATGATACAATATAAAAAAATAAAAGTTATTTTTAGATCGTTGAAAACAATCTTTCTATCTCTACGAGATAGTGATATGGTCTACGTACATTTTACCCTCCTCAGGCTTCACTTGTAGAATTTCATGAGGTATATTGTTGTTGCTATTATATTAGTAGACTGTTGAATCTCTCAAATTTTTTCATATATTTACTTTATATCTTAAATTCGTTAATAAAAATTCTGATTTTGTCACGATTGTTGGTGTCACGACCCGAAAATTGGGCATGATGGCACTTGCTCAATCCCATCAAAACAAGTCAGCCTTAATTCAAAAAGGAATAATAAATATAACTTGCAGAAGCATTTAAAATAAATAAAACTCAAACTGCAAATTTTCATAAACTTAAATCCCACCCAAGGACTGGTTGTCACGCGTACAAGCCACTGAAAATACAGAAAATCAAGAAAATCCAAGTCCAACTGTCCTTCTTCTCAAATAGAATAAGTACAAAAGAAATAGGAACA
>JAOTQJ010000002.1:20016966-20031344 GCA_025642045.1 Solanum sejunctum
AAGAATTCAGGGGTTTATGAGATTGAAATGAAGCTTTATATGCGTATAAGGCTAAAGATTGGTTGGATTAAAACTCACAAAATTAAGCCCAAAATTGAGTGTGATTTGAAGGTACCTTTGGAGTCCAATGGCAGATCCAGTAATTTTGAGGAAACTAGATGTCATCTTGATTGGTAGATATGTTTATATATTTTAATCATATTCATATTTATGGAATTCATGATTCCTTTTTTTTTTTTTTTTGATATTAGCAGAGTTTGTGATCATTGATATACATGTTATTATGTTGTTATTTGGATATGTTTGTAAATAAAATAATGAGTTCCTTTAATTTTTGCTGAGTTTATTTATATTCACGAGGTTTCTTTAATTTATTTGAAATCACGGAAGCAATATCTAATACTTGCATTAGGATAATATAACTAGCTCCTTGAGATATGCCTTTACAAATTTTATATAAACATTAAAATAGTTTATGCATCGAACTGTCATTTGCTCTTATAAGTTAATAGTTTAGAAGTTGATTAAAGTGTATGAGGGTAGGTGTGCTAAGAAGAATAGAAGATACTAAAGTCAATTGTTGGTTTTTTTAAAAAAAGTTAAGTTGACATTTGTTGATACACAAAGTTTCACATTGGTGGTTAATGGAATCGGTGGACTCCTTATAAGGCTTAGGCAATCCTCCTCCCTTTGAGCTAGCTTTTGGGGTGTGAGTCAGGCCTAAGACCTTCTTCAACATGGTATCATAGTAGGGTCCGTCTCACCCAATGTTGGGTCCCCGAAAAATTATCCACGCACTAAATGCTAAGCACTGGGCGTGAGGGGGCGGGGGTTGAGACACAAAGTCCCACATTGGTGGTTAATGGGATGGGTGGACTCCTTATAAAGTTTAGATAATTCTCCTCCCTTTGAGATAACTTTTGGAGTGTGAGTTATACCTAAGACCTTCTTCAATAACATTTTCTTTTCATATTGAGAACATAAATTAAAGGTCAAGTTGCACGTTGGATGATGAGTGAAGGATACATTATAGAAAAATACATAATGGTCCCTATAAAACATTTTTGTTTTATATTTTATACATTATTTATAGCCAAATAATATTACATATTACATTGGGATAGTGAAGTTGTACACGCTAATATAAATATTTATTGGAGTTCTAAAAGAATTTTCTATCATGATGTTAATCATTCTAATAATTTTTTCAGTTAAATTCAATTTTGATATTAATCCCACTATATTCCTAGCTAGCCTTAGTATTCATTTTCACATGCATAGATTCAATTAATCAAAGAAACTTTTACTTGTATTTTTTACTTGGGAAAAATCATGTTAATTTTCATGTGTAGTCAGAGACAGATTTAGGAGTCATTCAAACTGACTCGATAAAAATTATAATGTATATATAAAATCAATTAATGACGATGTTATGCTAATGGTATTGTGAATGTGACTAGCCAATAGCCATTTGCCAAAAATTCTGTACTTATTGTGACAAATTTTTCGTACTTCAATAAGACCAGGCATCTGAAACTAACATGCTATGAATAGGAAAAGGAAATTTGCAAAGGGTAATGGTGATGTGATTTGCCTTATTAGGAAAGTGGTGGGCCAATAATATGAAAGTGGTAATGAACAAAGAGGTAAGAACTACGCTTTTGTTAGAAAGTATTTTATTTTTAATATAAAATTTTTGTAATATAAGTTTTTTCTTCTAATAATGGCTACGAACTATGCGAACTAAACTGTCAAGACTCTCAAATTAAGATTGAGAAAGCTGAATCAATAAAGAATATTTTAGTAAAATGGCTTAACTTACTCTCCATACGAGACCGAAAAATTCACGAATTAGAAATGCTATAATATACTCTTTTGCTCCCACCTGTCTTCTTCCCACTTTAATGAAAGATCTTTCACTTCACCACAGCAGGAACCTCACTAGCCTTCTCGGCCAATTCACTCTCCATGCGTCGGCCATAACAGGGTGGTGCCTTACCGCACCGCAAGCGGACGCGCGGTAGCGTTCGTGGTGATGCTTCAGGATTCCAATGTACTGCATCCAAGATCAAAACGAGCTTGTCGGCAAATCACTGCCATCCCATTTTTGAGTGAGCTGGAGCACAGCCATCTTATCCATTGAACTAGCTAGAAGCTATCATTTCGGGTCGAAGCATTAAAAGAAAAGGACCGAGAAACGCAACAGAATATAAATTTATTTAGTTGGCAAAGAAAAGTATTTTTGATCTGTTAATTTGAGAGGTAAACTATAAACTAGAGTACAATTTAAGAGATTATAATTTTAAGTGAGTAATATATTATAACTTGAAAAGGTAAAGAAATAATACTCCTATGTGCTATTTCCTTGGTCCTAATTTAAAATTTTCAAATTCAAGATTATAAATAACAAGTTTAAAATCACAAGATTTAAAGGATTATACACATCTTTAATTTTAGATCGCAATATTCAAACATCTTTTTTTATTTATTAAATTTTGTATTCAATCAAACTAAGACACTTAAATTGAAACGAAGAGAGAATACGAAAGAAAAAAAATAATTCTACAAGTCAAGTCATCGATGACAATAATCTTGATAGGAAATACTAAGCACAATTTTCATTTGAAAATGTCAAACGACCTTTTTCTACTATTTAATTAATCAACTTTTGTTTAACAATATATTACTTTACTTACGAATAAGAGGGAATAAGCACGCAGTCTCCGTTAATGTATGTGTTTTTTCATTATTAAATCAAATTTATAGGGCAAATTCACATAGTAGGCTAGCTTGGCTCAGTGGTTATCGCTTGATGTTTCAAGCTACGTACAGGTCACTGGTTTTGAGCCTCAGTTGCAGCCTTTATTAATTTTTTTTTTTTTGTATTTTTACATTAGTGACATAATTCATCAATAAATTAAAATTTTGGAAAATTTTCACATAAAAGATCTGCTTGACCTAGTGGTTGAGCCTAATATTTCAAGCTGAATGTCGTTGGTTTGAGCCTTTCTATAATCTTTATTTTTCTTGCATTAGCAATATAATTTTGCCCCTTATAAATAATTTTTCTAGCTACATCCAATTATTCAGTTATTTTCAATTAATAGGACCCATAGAAATATTTTGGTGATTTTTAAATTTAATCTTTTTAAAACAGCTACTTAATGATTTTACAATATTATCCTAACAACTAATTTTCATAATTGAAGGGCCCATAAAAATATTTTGGAGATTTTTTAATTTAACCTATTAAAAGCAGCTCCTTAATGATTTTACAATATTGCCAATGAAATTTGGATAAAAAATATAATTTATTTTAGAGTAAAAATTTAAAGTCATTTAATCATTAAACTACAATTAATTAATATTAGCAATATTTATTGACATCTAACAAAATAATTAAATAATGTTTAATTATCTCACTAAAAATAACTTTATGAATAACTATTGACCCCGTGCATTGCACGGGTTCAATAACTAGTATTTCCATAGTTCCCATCTAACACAAAGTCAAAACCTGACAAATGCCTCAATTTGATTAAACAAGTATTTTTATAGCTCATTTAAGAATAAGACTTTTTTATTTTAGCCCAAATAAATCTGTGAGATTTAAATAATGTGGATTGATCTGTTCTATGAATCAAATAAAAAATTATTAAAAGTAAATATTAGCCAGGGAAGTCCCAACCTAAAGTCTTAAATCATGCATACACATATTAAAAATTTAAAAATCCAAATATTAAAAATATTTTTTTGTCTAGTTGTATTCAAAATATTTATATCAAATGACTATACTTTCATATTGAAGTCATTTACAAAAACTTTACTTGAAGTCAAACTTAATAAGTATTATTAAAATTATTTTATTTATGAATTTGAGACTTGATCAATAAACAGTGAACACTATATAATATTTATTTAGGTTAATATTTTAAAATTATAATTATCAAAATATATTAAAATGGGCTAGCTCGGTGTACCTCGTATCCCACATAGTTGTAAGTTGGGCTAACTATTTTTGGCCCATAAAAATTGGGCCAGCCCAAATAGACATGTAAAGTTTCAAAGCCTATTAGGCCTAACTCAAATAGATTATGCAGTTCGTATTGACAACTTTATCTATTGAAAGTTATGAGATGACAGTGAAATTTTATGTGTGTAAAAGGCTAAAGTTTGATTGGATTAAAAGAGATTATTTTTGATATATACGAAATTAGACTCATATTATGAATAACCGATTACAAGAATTCACAAAGAATCGAGGATCGAAAGCTGATATAGAAAGAGAAATGTGTATTTTAAAGAAAATGTAGCTAACTAGATATATATACATACATATATATCAAATAAACCTGATTCTTTCAATGGTGAAGTAGCAGTTGGTCAATGCAACTTTCGACGCTTATCATAGATCATCTGGAAACAGTCGTGCTATATTTTTAAACATAGGGGTCAGGCTGCATATATTCGACCCCCCCTACCTCGCAATGGATGGGAGCCTTTGAGGCATTGGAGTAATGTTGTTGTAAAATGTTAAAGAAGAAAGAATTAAATTACCACACGACTGTTGCTACCTACCAGAATCAGTTACTGTGCAAACCACTTCTAATTACCCCTCCATTCCTTTTTACTAGTCATAATTTTAAAAATTTATTAAATATTTATAAATAATTAACTTATAAGTTTATTGTAAAAATCAATAAAATATTAAATCCTGAGTTTTAAATATTTTTCTTATTGCAAACTCGGAGAAACAACAATGGGACCATGTATGTATAAGTTCAGAGTGATCAATTAGACACCTCTCATTGAAATATTATAGTATGTATATAAAAAACTGTACAAAATATATAAATTAAAAAATATTTTTTATACATATATATAAAATTTTGAATTAACATGCATCCTTTTTATAATGAATACAAAAATAGAGTTTGCTAGGATAACGTTGATGTGTTGTGGCATATTTGAGGAAGTGGGGCAAAAATAGACAGCATTGCTACCCAACAAGAGTGGTCTCAAAATATACAATTCACCAAAATTATATGAAATAAAGTTCTAATTTAGTCACAAGTTCCACACACAGTAGTATGAGTAATAATTGTGGAATTGAAATTGATCTCTATCTTTCAACGTTGAAAGAAAAAAATTAGGAGTTTCAATAGTTTTATCTATTCGATTTGAACGAGTGTTTTTACTTTCTTTTCTTATTATCACATCAAATATAACATTTTGTATGCAAATTGACACAACGCTAACACTTTAAATAAATTTTATTTGTGTTTAGTTTTTATGATCAAAATGACTCTACCGCTTGTGTAGTCTATGCATGCTCTAATTCCCTTATTGCTATGGGAGAGGAGTGGGAGACGATCTTATGCACAAGCAACAACTACATAGATTCTACAAAGTTATAATTGAATTTTTATATTGTCTCGTCTTGATGTGAAGAAGAAAACACACTCATCGAAACACTACTTAAAATACAACCATGAGATTTTAATATCATGCATGTCTAACGCTAGTCATCTAGAGTGTGAATAATATAATATAAGGGTCCAAGTCTATCCAATGGATAGAATCGAAAATCAAGATGAGTCTGATTTTAATGTCATGATTTTAGAAAAATGAACCTTAGGTCAAACTTAGTCTCAAGAACTTACTCACGCGTGAGGTCATGAAAAATTAAATTGGGTTCAGAAAAGGTGTGAATTGGGAAATGTAAGGAAATAAGTAGGGAACCAAGTAAAGGGGAAATGAAGAGTCATTTCTCCCTTGTTGGTAGAATAGAGGAAAACTTTTGTGCTTATATTAAAAAATACTTTCTTTAGCTTTTAAAGCGTCATGTAGAGGGGACCCCCTCTCTGTGCCGTTGTCATGGTTGCTCACTCGGCTTCGACAAATGATGTGATTGGTTGATAAATTTATTTAATCAATCTCATTAAATTTTCTTTTTAGTTGAGACTATTTTGAACAAATGAGTTCGCATCTATCAATAGAGAGATTTTCTACATTTTTCAGACATCAAATTTTCTCCTCTACATTTTCTTACACACAAAATTGAATCTTCATATGAATTTGTTGATTTTTTTTTGCGTTCGATGAAGTTACAAAAGTTTGAGCTACCACTTTTTTATGATCGTTTATTCACTTTTATCCTAGAAGAAAATAATCTATAACCTCAGATACAATGAGTAGTTTAAAATTCTTAAAGACACAATAAATTCTGTAGACTCAAATATTTTCATTTTCATATTTCTGGGACTGTGTTGAATACAAGAATCTGCAAATTACCCAAAATCCTAAAAGTTTGACCAAAGACACATCCTTAACCTATAAGAAAAGTGTTGACCAAAAACTAAGTCAATGATGTATAAATTCTTTTATACACAATTTCTAAGAAGCTACAAATACAAAAACTACCGCGTCTTTCAAATTAAAACACGGTATTTTCTTCTATTCAATCATAGACCAAAAACACAAATATCCACATTATTTTACACCAACAATATATCTATATATATACACGCACATATAATTCATCTTCATCCACAAAATTCAACTTGTTTTTATTAAGACATGCCAGAACCTAACTTGAATGGAGCCTATTACGGCCCCTCAATTCCACCACCACCAACCAAAACCAACCACCGTAGCCGCGGCGGCAGCTGTTGCAACCCATGTAGCTGTCTCCTCAACTGTCTCTGCACTTGTATCTGCCAAATAATCTTCACCATCCTCATCATCCTCGGAGTCATCGCATTAGTCCTCTGGCTCGTCCTACGTCCCAACAAGGTCAAATTCTATGTGACAGATGTTACGTTGACACAATTCGATTATTCCACGACAAATAACACCCTCTACTATGATCTAGCCCTCAACATGACCATCAGAAATCCCAACAAACGCGTTGGGATTTACTACGATTCGATCGAAGCTAGAGCTATGTATCAAGGGCAAAGATTTGCTAGCCAGAATTTGGAGACGTTTTATCAAGGTCACAAAAATACTAGCTATTTGCATCCTGTGTTTAAAGGGCAAAATTTGGTTCTCTTGGGAGATACAGAGAAATCAAATTACAATAATGAGAAGAATTCAGGGGTTTATGAGATTGAAGTGAAGCTTTATATGCGTATAAGGCTAAAGATTGGTTGGATTAAAACACACAAAATTAAGCCTAAAATTGAGTGTGATTTGAAGGTTCCTTTGGAGTCCAATGGTAGATCCAGTAATTTTGAGGAAACTAGATGTCATCTTGATTGGTAGAACATATATTTCTTGAGATTATTATTTTATTTTATCTCTTTTGTTTTTCTTATATGGATTTCAGCATTTATGGACATATGCATTATTGTTATTTCGTTATTGTTGTGAATAAATAATGTTTTTTTTTATTCTAGTTGTTATATTTTATATCTAGTATTTTTTTGCTTTTGAAGTTCAAATATTCAAGCTAAGAATCTTTTGGAAATAATCTTTGTATATCTACGAAGCAGTGATAAGATTTGCGTATAACCATTGATGATATAGTATATGAAAATAATCTCTCTATTTTTATGAAATGATAGTGGATGTAGTATACGAAACTTTTGTCCCAATTTTTTAATTTTTTATTTTATTTAGTTCGGTCATGAATATCTTATTTTAGGTGAGCTAAACTTCCTTTTCGAACAGACAAATCTGGTTGTTCAAGAGATAAAGTTTGAAAAGACATTATCCAATAAGAACACTAGTTGCATCTAAACTCCCTCCCATTTGAAAAAACTACACTTGCACCCCTTATGTTACATTTTTCTCCTTTCCAGTTCACCAACTATTATTTCATGATAAGAATTCAAGTTATTACGTACTCTTAATGTCAATTTCTTTATCTGTTAAAAAGAGCCATTTTAGTATAAAGATCAATAAGTAATAAATAAAATCTGACTATTGCCGGATGAGATAAAAATCATTTCTTAGACGATTAACATTACCTCGACTTGTAGTACTTTTATTTTTGTCTTATTTTATGTAGCATAATTTGACTTGACACAATATTTAAGAAAAAATGAAAGACTTTTAAAACTTATGATATAAAATTATTCTTAAATATTTGCATGATTGAAAATCATTTCATTGATAGTAAAAAAAAAATAAAAATTAAATTTTTTAAAATTAAAGTAAGATAATATTTTTTGGAGGGACAGACAAAAAAGAAAAGAATCCCGTATAAAATAGGACAGGGGAAATAATAAAATGTATAGTTAACTTGTGAGCTAACGGAGAACCTATTGGCCATTGTTTTGTGTTATAATCATCAAGGTGAAAATTTAAATACGAAAATTCTCCAGATATTATAATAATCAATTTCAGCGTTCTAAACTAAAATTTCACGTGGCAAAGATACATTGAAACAACTTAAACTAATATTTAACGTATTGAATTCTTCTTCAAGCCCCATGTGATGGAGACTTATGAAAACGACTAATCAATAGTTATTAATAATATTACATCATCAACATACCCCAGTGCTTCAAAAGGTTCTCGCTCACCGCGGGATGAGAGAGGGTCGGATGTATGCAGTCTAATACTTATGTTTAAAAACATAAAGCGACTATTTTCAGATGATCCATGAGCAGCGTCAAAAGTTGCATTGACTAATTGTTACTTCACAAATGAAAGAAGTACAGACAGTTTAAAGAGTTATTTTACTTTATTCCATCATACTCTAAAGTTAAAAAATAGTCAATCTTTTATTCCATCCGACATTGATGGAAATAGTCATTAATAACGTTAATTCCATTTATTGTTAGTTCATTAAGAGGTCGTTTAATAGCTAATTATAATTATGCAAGTATTAATAACATAGAGATTAGATATGAGTGTATTTATATATTATTTTTTTACATGTATTAGTTATTTCACCTAACATAGATCTTCTCATAACTTATACATATATTAGTAACATAGCAATGCTATTTTTATATATAAATAATTTATCTCTTAATCGGCTATCATTCAAATTATAGATTAGACAACAACGGACAACAACATAATCTTTCAAACATTTCAGTAAAATAATATAGTACGATATAATATAACACAATACAATAGATTACGAAACAATAATAACCATTCAAAGTATTAGGTATATACACCGATACGTTTGGTACAACAGTATTTTGAGGAAAAAAATAGATTATATGCAATGTGCCTTGTCTTAACTTGGACTTTTCAGAGGTGCGAACCCACTAAAAAGGATAATATTTGATATATAATGTATTATTTATGTAAATATTTTTTTTATAATTTAGTCACTTTTAATTAAGTTGGACTCTATCAAAGCCTAACTTTATACACAAAGTCGAAAGCTCAAATTCAAACCTAAGATCTGAAGTTAGTATTTGACAAAGTCGAAATTTGGATTGATCATTAATTTTTCAAGCTTTAGGCTCGAATTTTGGTAAATATTTTTGTTTTATCTAAATTTTACAAAATTAAAACTTCTGGCTATTCTTTAAATTTTAATCCTAAAAACGGATATTTGTATACTTTGCTACCAAAATTACTTGATGGTTGGGCTGAGGCTGAGCAAGTGTACTTTGGGGATCTTTTGGGCTCAATATAAAGCCCATTAACTAGCCCATTAGCGGTGCAAGACACCAACTTGGGTCATCTGTATTTTGGAAAACTTACCTAATTAACGAACATTCCTATTATAAATATTAATTCACTTTATAGTTTGAAATAATTTCATATTATTGAACTAATTAAAAATTTCATATTGTATTTCAAGTACGATACACCATTCTTTCAGATTTCAGTCAGATAATTTAAACAAAGATACTAGATACATGTATTATTGATACTAGATACATTCCAAAAGACAGATAAGTAGGGAGAGAGACGAACCAGAGAGTTACTATACCCCAGATACATACAAATCATGTTTGAATATAGTATATTAGGAGCAAATATACCTAATTGAATCTGCATGTGTCCGAGATACATGTATATGAGTGAGCCAGATAGATATATGTATCCAGCAAAATAAATATAGTACAAAAGATAATTTTTAAAACTAAAGGAAAGGCACGTAATTAGGCCCTAAATAGTTTTGTTTGCTCCCTTTAATTTATGTTCCTTACATAAAAAAAAAAATTCATTATATAGAATTTAAATATAAGCCCTGACTCCACTAGCTAGAGTTACTTCTTTTAAATCTACTTTTTAAAAAAAAAAAAAAAAGGAAAAGAAAAATGTTGATAGTATATATGTGAAGAGGAATATTATAAATTTTCTTCATTAAAAAGTTATTGAGCATTTTAGATATAATGAAGGGAATTTTGAAAAGGTTCCTAAAAGTCAAAAGGTGAGAACTTCCTAAAATAAAAAAAAAATGAAGTAAAAATTATATATTTTCTTAAAAAAGATTTGCCTGTATAATGATGATGTCTTATATTCCATCAAGGCTTCGCAAAGAAGCTTCTATAGCCATAATAATTCATCTTTTATTCTAGGAATATTTTCAAGAAAATAAAAAGTTATTTATGTGTTCGACACATAAATTTTGTTAAGCACTTTCTTAATTAAAAATATTTGAAATATTCTTTAAGCTGTTAACATTATAAAAACTTGTTACTAAAAAATTATTTTGTTTCAATTCAAAAATATTTTCACTTTCCATTGTAAACCATAATATAGCTTCCACTAATTTTTACAAAAGGCATATTAAGAGGATTAAAATTGTCTCTAGACGACAACAACAACAATAACATATTCAATAAAATATTATAAGTTGATCTAGGAGAGTAAAAAATATAGACAGATCTTATCACTATTTTATAGAGATAGAAAAATTATTTTCGAAAGACTTTGGTCTCAAAAATACTAACCTCAAAAGTAAAAGAATTTACAACTAGATCAATAATAAAAAAAAAAAACATAGAAATATAATTCTAGAAAGTTTTGCTCCATTAATTGCTAGTAGAATATTGTTTTTCTTTTAATTTTAAATATTCTAAAAAATTATTTAACTCATGAGAATATATGTACTACATGTGAATCAAATATTTTTCCATATTCTTACAAGACGGAATATATTCTCTCAACGAGGAACTTGAGATTCACTATAAACTCGATAATTACCTAACTCAAAACTAAATAAATTACACAATAGTTTTTTTCAAAAATTTGGTCATAGATTCTCTGTAAATTATAAATTCCCACGTTTTGCAAAATTTTATTTAAAAAATTGTTTTGACAAAGAATTATCACAATTTTCTCTTACAAATGAAGTTACGAAAAATAAAAACTCTATAATAGTATTTCATAACTCCCCAAATTACTCTGGAAAAAATTCAGAAACAATTCCAATTTATATTGAGGTTCAAACACAACTCCAATAATACCATTTTCAACTTGAAAAAGGATTATTTTATTTTTTCTCAAAATTCATAATTTTTACGTACAAACGCCCACTAAAAGAATAAAAATAATTCTGCCTACTAGTGCTTTTCATGTGTCCCAATTTCATTGGGCTAAAAAAGCATGTGTCTGATATCTCATGTGCTTGAATATAGTATTGTATATGTTCTTTGATAAATATTATCATTATCATATAATTTTTTTAATTATTATTATTATTATAAGATGATGAAAAGTTGAAAAAAGGTGATGCACTTAAAAGGTACGAAAAAGGTGCATAATAAATAAAAGTAGTGTGTCATGAAATAAAAAAAAGTTTTAAAAGCTAACAACTTTTTTGGTGTTAAAAGGGCTGTCCACTTTCTGCAATATTAATATATACTTTTTATTATAAAGAATATTTCAGCCATTAATGTATATTTAAGTTCATGCATGGTGGAGGATCTCACATTGCTTCTCTACTTTTGATGGATAATCTAAGATTCCATATCAACTATATCTACTAGTAGAAAAATATGTACTCTAATTAGTTAACTATAAAATTTTCCCCATAATTTTTAGCTAATTCATCGTTGAAAAACTCTATAATTGATATAATTATTTTGTTATAGCGTGTAATAACCCATCTCGCTAGTGATATTGTTCGCTTTGTGTCTAAGTCCACATGACTTTAAAATGCATTATTAGAAAGTAAGACTTGTTTACTTATATAGATAGCATCTCTCTTTTGTTTTGTCAATACAAGACTTCTTATCTAAAGATGGGTTGTTAAATACACCCATTCTATATAACAACTCATCTTAAGACGAGAAATCCTATATCAGCAAAACACATAAGAGATGTTGGATATATAAGTAAACAAGTTTTACCTACTAATGACATATTTTAAAGTCGTGCGAATCTAGACCCAAAACGAAGAATATCACTATGGGTTGGGCTATTACATAATCTATCAATAATTCATAGATAAATGAAATTAGCAAAAGATATACGTATAAATTTATTATTTCACCATAAAATATATAAACTGATGAAAACGGATCAAGAAAAATGAACAATAAATTTTAGATAGAAAGAACTTCCGAAGAAGAGATACATATGTATGTATTTTTGTTTCAATGTTTATTTTAACTTCGGAAAGTAAGGTACGAGAGGGGGAGAAAATAAATTAGAGATTATGTAGAACAAAAACATATCTTCTAAAAGCTAGTAAAATATAGCTTGAACAACAATAATAACAACAATAACAATATTATCCCAATGTCTCAAAGGCTTCCGTACATTGCGGGGTAAGGGAGGGTCGAATATACGCAGCCTGACCCCTATGTTTAAAAACATAGCGCGACTATTTTCATATGACCCATGATGAGCGTCGAAAGTTGCATCTGGTACTTCACAATTGAAAGAAGTGCAGACAGTTTAAAGAGATATTTTGTTTTATTTTATCATATCTCAAAGTCAAAAAATAGTGAATATTTGACTCCATTCGAGATTGATGGAGAGAAAAAAAATAGCTTTTAAGAACAGACAGTTTAAAGAGTTATTTTGTTTTATTCCATCATATCTCCCGCGCAAAAAATAGCTTGAACGATAATAAATTAAAAATAATATCAAAAGAAAAGGTATATTATAACATAATCAATTGATCTACATTCATTTGGAAGGTGATGAACAAATAACCAACCTTATAAAAAAAAGACAATAAAATAACTATGAATATTGTATTAAAGATACAAAGGAAAAAATTCAACTTATAAAAGTTGAAAATCTTTTTAAACTTTCCTTCAACAAAGGATTAATGTTCCTTTTAGGAAAAGTCAAAATGATTTATAACCTCTTTTTATTGAAAAGACCTCTATTGAATAAAAAAGTAACATGAAGAAGTATGAAATATAATGTTCGTTTACATCATGGAGATTATATCACCCAACAACAACAATAACAACATTACCCCAATACCTCAAAAGCTCCCGCCCATTGTGGGATAAAGGGAGGTCGGATGTACGCAGCCTGACCTCTATGTTTAAAAACATAGTGCGACTGTTTTCGATGACCCATGATGAGCGTCGAAAGTTGTATCGACTAACTGCTACTTCACAATTGAAAGAAGCACAGACAGTTTAAAGAGCCATTTTGCTTTATTCCATCATACCCCAAAGCCAAAAAATAGTGAATTTTTAGCTTCATCTAAGATTGATAGAAAAAGAAGATTATATCACCCATCATTCAAAAAAAAAAAAAAAAATCACTCTTCGTCAAAATAATAGGGTTATTATACTCATTACCAAATCTAAGTTAAGGTCTACGAGACTAATCAATCAAGTCAGCTATACCTAAGAATTGATGAAAGAACCCAAACAAAAGAAAAATTCACTCTCCATTAGAACAATAAGGTAGTTATACTCGTTACTAAATCTATACTAAGGTCTGTGAGACTAATCAGTGAAGTCAACTATACTTTAGAATCGATGAAAAAACCTCAAACAAAAAAAAAACACTCTCCATCAAAATTTAAGGTCGTTATGCTCATTACTAAATCAAAGTTAAGGCCGTGAGAATAATCAGTCAAGTTAGTCATACATAAGAATCTATGAGAGAACCACAACAAAAAGGTAAAAAAATCCACTTTCCATTGGAACAATAGAGCCATGATGCGCATTACTAAATCTAAGCTAACGCCTATGAGACTAATCAGTCAAATCAATTATACTTAAGAATCGATGAAAGAATTCCAACAAGATTAACTTTGAGTTACAATTTAGCTGTTGATGTCATCCTTTGTCCCGAGGGAATGGGTGGTGTTGCCATTGGCCTAGCAATTGCAAATTTTAATGTTTTGTTGTAAAGTATGACTAAATTAGAAAAAAGTTTCACAGCATAATTTGCAATTTCCTCTGTCTCATATTTAACAAAAGCAAAACCTTTAAGCTTATTTGTTTCCTCGTCACGAGGAACGTATAAGTCGATAACAA
>JAOTQJ010000002.1:20050044-20079039 GCA_025642045.1 Solanum sejunctum
CGAAAGTTGCATTGACTAACTGCTACTTCACAAATGAAAGAAGCGCAGACAGTTTAAAGAGTCATTTTGCTTTATTCATCATACTCCAAAGCCAAAAAATAGTCAATCTTTGACTCCATCCGAGATTGATGGAAAAACTCATTTTCCTTAACAAATCTAATAATAACTAAATTACTTTAGTTTAAGTTAAATATTAATTGACACCATCAATATCCATAAAATCATAATTTTACCAATTAAACTAAAACCAATTTGATTGTTCAAACTTTCACAACAACAACAACATTACCCAATGCCTCAAAGGCTCCTGTCCATTGCTGGGTTAGGGGGTCAGATGTACGCAACCTGACCCCTATGTTTAAAAACATAGCGCGACTGTTTTCGGATGATCCACGATGAGCGTCAAAAGTGAGTCATTTTGCTTTATTCCATCATACCCCAAAGCCAAAAAATAGTGAATCTTTGGTTCTATCCGAAATTGATGAAAAGTTCAAACTTTCACAATCTGCTTATTTTGAAAAGTGCTTTATGTTAGAAATACTTTTCGATCCAACATCAATTATAATAGGTTCGATGGTTGAGATCTTTCTACCTTAAACAAAAGTCTCAAGTTCATGTCTTTTGTATTATTTTTTTTAAAAATCTTATTTAGAGCACCATACTAGAAATGAACCTATGTTCGAACCTAGATGTCTAGCTCCAATTCAAATACCCAACATTGAGCAAATAAATAAATAAATGATCTTTGAAAGAAATTTTTTTTGGAGGTTAGTGTTTATTAGTAGCTTATCTTTGCAAAGTATTTTTTGTTAAAAATACTTTTCGTACCAGCATCGATTATGATAAGATCGATAGTTGAGATCCTTTTACCTTAGACAAAAGTCTCAAGTTCATGTTTTTGTATTTGAAAAAAAAAATCCTATTTCGAACAACATCCTAGAATAAGGTCCTGCAACGTCTGAATTTGGATGTCTAGCTCCGATTCGAATGCTTTTTGAAAGTTTTTTTTTGGGGGGAGGGTGGATTAGTGTGTATCAGTAGTTATCTTTGACTAATCATAAAATAAATTTTGGTAGTCAAAAAATTAAAGGATCAAAATCCAAAAACTTTTTCAAATCAACCTCCTTTGCAATATTAACTCCTCCATTTACATCCACTAAACTCTCCAAATAACTATAACCTTGAAATGGTGCACGTAGCTCATGTTTTTCAATAATCTCAAAATCTCCATTAATAACATCATATAAATATAAACTTGTTTCACCTTTTGTGTAAACATAATCTCCATTTTCATCATAACACATTTCGCTCCTTGTGCAACCATTGCCTTAGAATTTTCCCAAAATCCAGCCCCTAATAAAAACCCTTGAATAGGTTCAACTTTAAACCTTCTATTCCAATTATTTAGTTTTTCATCAAACACCCATAAATCAAATCCATTATTCATCCAAATATCAACTTTTTCAAGATTTGTTGAATAAATCAAAGCTAATGATTCATTTACGTTGAAAAGTCTTAGGGTTATTGCTTCCCTTAGGTCAACCACAATGCCATGATGTTCAACTGGTGGTAAAATAAATTTCAACTCCTCACTATTCAACTCTAAAGAAACGATAACACTATACATTTCTTCATTCCTAACTTCAACTCCTATCCAGTATGCAACACCTTTTACAACGATCATCCCGGGGGCCATTGGCTTCCAGAATGGTCGTATCACTAGTAAAACGCGTCCATCACTAGCTAATTTCCTCCAGGAATTCATGCTCAACGTGTATACTTCAACCTCATACTTCTTCCTAGACGTGGCAACGTTGAGGAGTCTAACAATCATGTAATCATCGGTCACAGGGTGATAGCCAAACCCTAAATCCATTACTGTGAGTTTACCTAGGGTTGACACATTTGGAGATTTTGGAACTGGTTTGAATGTTTTAGTAGCTGGATTCCATATAACTATCGCGACACCATTATGGTTGTTTAGATTCAAGCAGACTAAACCGTTGACAGAGCCAACGATTCTTGTTTTCTCAGAAGTCATGCCAAATGGAACATTGACATGTAGAGTGTTAGGACCCGTAACTTAACTTAAACTCCGAAAGTCCTTAATTGGTTCGATTTAGTAAAGTTTGGAACCGAATGCAACATTTCTTCTAAGTTTGGTCCTTAAGGATAATTTGAGTTGGGGTCAAGGTGTATGTGCAAGCTCTTGATTGGTCCAAGTGGTATATGTGTTGCCTATATATATATATATATGACCATGTATATTGTACAAGCTTATCTATCCATACTTAGAAAAATTGCCGTTGAAGTGCTCCCTTGCATCAGGAGTAGATCGTTTGGTATATACTTGTACACATACTTTTTGTATTTTGCATTTATATATATTCGAGGGTATGACGGGACCCTGTCCCGTCTTATGATCCAGTGTCTGTGTATAGTGGTCTGTGGATACATATGGGTGTGGGAATTATATTGGTATGATCTCGTTTGTATGATATGTTGAGCGGTTCTGCCGCAGCGGTGACCTTGTCGGCCCGCATATATATATATGTTCATACGGTGATGTTTGGTACTTTGCAGGTGAGGTTAGTTAGAAAAACAGAGAAAACTCTGTCGAAATTTCGTGAAATTCCTTAGTTGTTGTGAATGGAAATTTGGTATAGTGTATGTCTGGGTGCCTTATCGGCACCAATCACGGCCCCTGGGATGGGTCGTGACATAGAGGAGGTGAAATGACATCGCCGAGGTATTGTTAGAGAATTGATTAAACATAACGTGACTTCAAGAGTTTTGTGATGACGACTCATAATAAGGATATGGGGTGGTGTTTCTTGGGTAATTTTCGCGAAATGTTTGGAGATAAAATTAGGGTTGTTGATTAAAGAACAAAAGGGTTTTGATACAGATATGAATCGTAACAATGACTTTACTGGAAGCCTCAAGAGGATTTCCATGACAATGTCCCCTGGAAGCAAGGAACAAAACATCATTTCTTGACCAAATTGGTCTGAATTCATGATTATGTTTAGGAAAAACAAGAAATTTTTTGGTTTTGGAAGCTAAGTTGATCATTTGTAAATATAACAATATTATGAGAATAATGAAAATAGATGTGTTTCACTATGATGTTTTTACATTTTTAAGTAAAGTGTCAATGTGCATTGACCTTTGATAATTTGTTTTGTTTATGTTGATTTTTTTAACTCTAGGGCTTACAATAATCTAAAATCCAAGTAATTAGGAGGTTAATCTTCATTTTCTTTGGTTAATGTTTTTCTTGACTTTATGAGGCATTCAATAATCTTTGGAAATTTCTGATTTTATGCTTCATTCATCCTATTTAATGGTTTATCATTAAGCATAAATGTAGTTGAGATTATCTAGTGATGAATACAAGATTAGAAGATTAAGGAGATTTTGAGGCTGAAATTAGGGAAGATAATTAGGACTAAGAGATTTAGAATAAGAGTTTTCAATATCCCTTCTTAACCACCCCTTTTTAACTTGTAAAAAGAAATTACTACTTGTTATCAAATAACTTTTAGACGTTATATAGAGAGAGGAAACGACATATAAAACATTACTATTTATGCTAATTATCTCGAATTAAATTTTCTGTTATAAATAAATTTCCGGATATGTATCTGATGGAATAGAAAAAATTACACAAAATAGTCTAATTGTGATGCTATTTATTGAAACGAACCTTTGGCTCAAACTATTTACCCTCTTACCCTATTTTTTCTTTTTTTATTTCGCCCCTCATCATGCCATTAGCTTAACTGATATGAATTAATCATATGTGATACTTCTTCGGTATATTGATACTCTATCGATATCATAGGACTAAGCTTAATCCTTTATGATGCTTTGTTGGTATATTATACCCTATCGTATTCGATAGGATTGGTTTTTTATAAAGAAACAATTAAGAAAATTATTAAACTCTAAATTACTAGAAAATATATTCTTTGTGATAATCTGTCGGTATATCGATATACCTATATAAGATTGGTCTTAGTCTTCTGTGATACTCCATTGGTATATTGATATTCTATTGGTATCATATAGTTTTGGACTTTTATTAAGAAATAAATAAGAAACAATTAAGGAAAAATTATTAAACAAACAAACTTGTTTATTAAACTTTAAATTAATAGAAAATTTGGTACATTGATACCATTTTATTATCTTGTAGGATTGGATTTTATCTTCTGTGATATTCTACCAATATATTGATACCCTATAGTTATAATATAGGTTGGGTGCTAATGTCAGCATGAAGTTAGCACACAGATTTTAATAGTAGAGAAATTAGGGAATATTGATTTTACTTAATTAGGGAACATAAATATAAAAAATATATGAATATAAATAGTTTGCTTTAAAGAACCATAAACTTAATTTGTTGATGGAATGATGATGACAACTTTTCTAGTTTTATATGGTTATTGGTCACCAAAAGGCCCAATTTCCTAGCCCATAACAGATCCAACAAGAATGTTTATCCTTACAAAATTTGTTAATGGGCCACCACTTTTTCCTTCATTCTATTGGTCTGTTAGTCAAGAACAAATATATTCATTAGCTAAATATATAATTAATTCTATACTTATCATGTATAATTTTTATATATATCATGCATATGTTATTTATCAGCCGGCTGGCTATTAGCTTGGATGACGATTATACTGAAAATCCTTGTTTTAATACCATAGCATTGACCTAATAGTCATTTGCATAATTCGTTATTAATTCATCTCTATTCAGAAACAGTCGCGCTATGTTTTTAAACATAGGGGTCAGGCTGTGTACATCCGACCCTCACTTACCCCGCAATGAGCGAGAGCCTTTGAGACATTGAGGTAATGTTGTTGTTGTTATTAATCCATCTCTAAATATGATTAGTGATAAATTTTAATCTATGTTAAGTTTTCCATTGATCATTCATATTTATTTAGTAGTGAAATAACCTAATGTATCGAATAATATTAAGAAATTTCATTTGTTAAGATAAGTGTAGCAAAAAATTATGATAATTCATTTAGAATGTATATTTTATTTTCTACTATTTCATCTTCACATTACTTCAATAATATAAAGCAAAGAGAAGATATTTGGACCCCATCTTGAAACAGTCTTATATATTCACTATTCTAATCAATAAAGAAAAACAAGTTTGATTTCAGATTATTTTGACAAAGACAGACAAGATTGTCCCCCTTGCCACTATCAAATTTTTTTACTTGATATTCGATACTAAATCACAATTAATTCAGATTCACGTCACGTAATGTCACTCTCAACGATCATAGGGCTTAATTTTTTTTACATATAATAGAGTCGACTTGATCATCAGATTATAAGTTCATAACTTTAGTTCATTTTCATTTTGGACAGAACAGATCTACTAATTTTTTGATTTCAATTAGTAAGAGGGATCTTGAACTAAAAAATAACCCTAGAATAAAAAAAGGCTATCATGAGCAATTGCAATAATTGAATTCATTGATATTTCTAGTATAGTAGATGCTATCACGTATATAGTAGTCTCAAATTCAGAGGATAATCGTGCTCTGACAACTTGACGTAAGGCAAAGTTTGATTTTTTTTGGATAATAATGGAAAAGTTGACAGAGAAGTCACCCTTATTCCCACTTCTACAGTACTGTACATGAGATTGTCATTTCATACGACTCTCTCTCTTTATATATATATATATATAACTATCTGTATTCGAAATTTATAATTTGATTAATTTAAATTCGTATGGGGTGTGACTAACAACAATAATTGAAAGATCTAGCAGAGCACATACATAGTCTAATATGAACATGTGCATAGATTTAGAAAGAAAAAATATTATTTTTTAAAGAAAAAGAATGACAGTTGTAAAAATTAATTAGTACTTCTAATGCTTCTCCAATAGGTAATTAACTGGTAATGCTATCCAAGTACTGTAACAACTAACAACTAAGCAAATTTAAATAAATAAATAAATTCAAGAATCTCCACAAATATTTGAGTATAATTCTAATATCTTGTGAACTGGGATTTGGTGGCACTAATAAGCCATTTTCTTAGATATTGAGTATCTTATAAGATCTAGCTTAACAATATAAAAAATTGAGGGCTTCACTAATTTATTGTACACAAGAATCTTTTTTATGATATCCAATTTAAAATGGAGTTGTTGTTATATTATAAACATTTAGGATTTTTGCCAAAGAATAACAATGTATTCAATATAATTCAGTAAATACGCGGATAAAAAAATATATATTAGTTAATTAATTAACATAATTATAGTTTGAATTAATTACGGCTCGCGACAAACATTTAACTATAATTATAGTTTGAGTTTTGTATAATTTGCACAATTTATACAAATATTGTGTGCAATTATACAAAATTTATGCGCAAATCAAAATGTAGAATGAAATATACAAATAATGTGTATATTCAAACACTATTCAAAATTATGAATTATATAAATATTACGCGAATTATACAAACATTGTTATAATTATAATTATTAAATATAATTATTTAAATTATAGCTATGAAACATAATTAGGCTTTTTATGTTCGCCATTTACGAAATTTACTCATCAATCAACAAGTTGTGGGTCCATTTGAACCATAGTTTTGGCTTAAGCTATGTATATGTGTTAAGAATATTGACAAATATGAAGAAATTGTGAATTCTGAAGTCTATAATAAATAAGATAAGATGGTAGAATTATAATTTTAAATTCACAATATTTAAATTTTGGATTTGATTTTTGTTTGGAATCTCGAGAGGATATTGTGTGTGTAAACGTATTCCTATCTTATAAAAATAGATAGATTATTTTTAATGAATTCTCAATTTAAATAAAATATAAAAAAAATTAATATGAACAAGAAATACAATAATTAAAAAAAAAATTCGACAACAACATATCATATGAAAATTAGAGCAAAGGAAATAATACGCTGATTCTATAACTTGTTTAAACTTTATTTTTTTTTTATTTTAGACCAAATAGATAGTAAGTATTATTATATTTGTTCATGAACACCAAGACAAGATTTATTTTATTTTATTTATTTTTGCTTATATTATCGCCTAGGTTGTTCCTTGTGAGGATCACGGAAGAAGCAGAAAATATCAATTGAAAGTGACACTTAGTTGTTGTTTATAATTTAAATTGTTTATATAGTCATTCTTAGATTATTTTATAAACTTGTAAAGAGCCAACTCTTATAAAATAATGACACACAAAATCAAGTCTAAATATTTTCTCGATTTTGGTTGATCGATATATATATATATATACGAGGTTAGATTATACAGTAGTACTTTAAAAATAATAATCTTTTGTATCAATTTATGTAGCACTTTTGACTTGGTACAAAAAAATTTTTAAAAAATATTCTAAAAACTTTTGAATTTTATAATCGAAAACATTCTTTAATTATCTATGTAGTTATAAATTATTTTAAAAATAAAGATAGTATCAAAATTAAATTGTTTTCAAATTTTTGAAAAAAAAAATAAAAGAACTATCATGTCAATTGAGATTGAATCAGAGATTGATGCACAAATTCAATCAAACTCAAAAATTTTGCTCTAACTCTATATTCATTTTGTATATACGTATATTGAATACACCTATAGTTATAATATGGAATACATCCATTCGTAATTTCATTTAAATGTATTTATGTTTCCGAATATTAAATATAGATATAAATCAACAAAAATATGTTAATTTTTTGGAGGTTGACACTCAAATATAACTAGATCAAACAACATAAATAAAAATTGATACATATTAAAATACACAAGTATATAATTATATCAAAAAGATTCTTAAAAATAATTGAATACAAATACATACGCATTTTTAAAAAAAAATCTTTTTCAAAATTTTTCTATGCTAAATTAAATAGTATTATATATAAAATATTCTTATATTTTCCATCTCATCTATTAAATACAAAAAAATAAAAGTCTTTAAAAAATAATATCTCTATTTCTATAAAATAATAACAAAATTTATATATATTTTATTTTTTTTAAATTTTACATAAAAAATTTCACCGACTATATTCTGGGGTTATGGCCATGGATGGAGTGATTGGTGGATGAAATGTGGGGAAGGTAATTGTAATAATTGTGAACTTTCACGTCTTCCTTATTTTGTGGGTTAATAAATTCTACAAGGAACAGGATGCAGTAATTTCTTCCTCTTTTCAATGCAAAGAAAGAAGTTGTCAATCAAAATCAGCCAGAAAACACAATGATTGCCTACCCTATATTGTCACTTCTAGAAAAATAAACTTCCAAGGTTGATTAAGGGTGTGATTTTTTCTTTTTTTAGGTTTCAAGATATCTCCACAATCGATAGCTATAAAACTAATTTGTTATTTCACGGTTAATATACTAAACGATTGAAAATTAGTCATAGAACCTTTTTCATTCATTAGAGGCGAATATCGAACCTCCAATCTCTTACTCAAGGAAATGAGGTGTTGAACCATCATACCAATTCTTGTGTTTAATTTAGGATATATTTGGCACAAAAGAAAGTGTCTTTTTGTAGAAATTAAAAAAAATTAAATTTATATTTTTAGGTTTGATAAGTAAATCATTTAATTTAAAAAAATATGTACTTACAATCTAATTGTAACGTATTATAATGAGGTGAAGAATTGAGGTGGGATGATCAAGGGGCTGTGGTGGAAAATGTGGGAAGGGGACAACGAAATTGACTTATATAAAACATTTTTTTTTATGAATTTGCATAAATCATATAGTGTAAAGAGTTAATTATTTACAAAAATCTCTTAAAAAATATGGCAACCTGAATACAATAACAACAATATACTCTGTAAAAATTTCAAAAGTGAGATCTCGAAAGGAAAAGAAGCACACAAACTTTATCAGTACCTTATAGAAATAGAGAGATTGTTTTCGAAAGAGAACTTTATAGTATCAGCAGATATATTGAACATAGAGATAATTTAAGAATCAGAATAAATGTATCTGAATTACTAGATTAATGTACCCATTTAAAATTTTTAAAAATGAGTGAAAATAATAAAAAAATATAGTAAATAAAGGGTGTAATTAGATGATTTTTCCTATTTTATAGAGATTTTTTTTAGAAAATTCATTTTTTAGAGATTTTTTTTTAAAATCTTTTGATAAATTAAATATGAGAAAATTAAAATGTTATCGATATATATAAGACACTTTGACGGGTTATTTGATTTTTTATTTCGAAATTATAATCCTAATTATAATTATGATAGATCGAGATTAATTTATTTCACTTGAGAGATGAATAAAATAATATTAAGTGGAGTAAAATAAGATGCAATATATAGGATTAATGTTGAGATTGAAATTGTATTATAATTGGTTATAAAATAAATTTTATGTCAAACTAAATAAAATAGGAGTATACAGTATTTTAAATCACAAGCACCTTACCTTCCTCGTATTGTCGGATCATCCGTATGGCGCTATATTTTCTAGGGACTCGTGAGAAAAATAATTTATATTTGATATTTTTAAAAAGATTTTAATTATGATAAAATATCTTTAAAATTAAAATATACTTTATACTTAAAGGTTAAGTGTGTGAGCTTTAATCACATCAAACTTTTTTACAATTTATTGCAATATATACACACAAACATATCTTTAATTTAGTTATATTTGATATTTATATTTTTCAATTATATATGCAAATAAACATTTAGATTTTCATGAAATTTTATGCCACGTAGAATATATGTAGCCAATATATGAGAATAATGAAGTTTCACAGAGTCTTTCTATCCAGGCATAGGTAATTCGCATCTTCATAAATATGTTTATCTCATCAAACCTCTATAATACCCAGATTGTTGTGCCTTTCGTATGGGTCGAAACTAATAAGACAGGGAATTTTGCTATCTTAAGATCATTATAGTTATGATCGTCGTTAGTTAGGGCTTCGATTGTTAACTCCCCTGGTATCGGGTCTCCAGCCTTTTGATCATTCAACACTAGAAAGGCGTCAAACCCCATATATGGGGTCTTACAACTTTGTGGAGATCTATGTTTTTTAATAAACAGTTGTCCGAATCTGATCGCAAATCTACTTATTCAACTTTGTGTAAGTTTAACTGTAAACTCGTATATATTCAAAATCAAAGGAAATAAATATTAGTTAAAGCTAAAATAATGGACATATTTTGTGTATTATATCTTAACCAAATTTAATGAGGAATCAATACAAATAATTAAGTAATGTAGAAAGAATTAGAGATTAAGCAACTAACGCGGCCTTGTAGGGTTCACATGTGAGCTGCATGCTAATTAGAAAAAACAGAAGATTAAGTAATTAAATTATGCTAATTAAGTGCCTATTATTTTTAATGCTAGTTGTATAGTAGTAAACTCTACACTAATTCATGTTTTATTATCTTTTTAAGAAAGAGCCAGCTACGTAAGTGTTAACGTCATAAGCCCATTAATGTTTGTATAAAGAATTATCTCTAATTAGTATATTTCGAGGGTTTTAACGAATTAATTATCATTTTTTCTATCGTTTTTCAATAATTAACAGAATTTCTTAAAAACATGATAATTCAATACATTAATTCAATTCTTGAAATAAAAATTAGAACTTTTAAGTATCGGCACGTAACATTCAAAGCACGATACATTAAACATAGAGATAATTTAAGAATCAGAATTAATATATTTGGATTATTTAATTAATGCATCTGAATTATGAATTAATGTATATGCAAGAAAAAGAATGAGGTTTTGAAAATGGATGACAACAATGAAAAATATGATAAATAAAGAAGTGTAATTTAATAACTTTTTCTATTTCGGAATCGTATACTGATAGAAAACTTATACTCATTTTTCCAGCAAGATAATCAAATTTCGATACAGACATATTCATGCATAATTTCCAAATTCATGTGATTCAATGTATTAGCTAATCCTTTGACTATTATTTCTATTATAAATCTAATTAAAAACATATATTAACATTAAATTTTGAATTCACTTATTATTCTCACGTTATAAATATATATATTCTAAGATAATTTTTTATCTCTTTGATGGACATAACATGTATTTCGGTATCTAGAAGGTCAAATCTTTAATCTTAAATTTAATTAAAAACAAATCAACTAAGATAGGGGAAAAAATTATGTTTCATAAAATCTTTTTTATCATTAAAGTTTTTTTATTTTTAAATAAAAATAGAAAATAAAGGTAGGGAAAGTGGAATTATCCTGTATAATTTAAAATGTTTAAATTGGTCTATTGCTTGGCTAAGAAGGTAAAGATGAATACAAAAGAATATCCTAATCGATTCTATAAACATAAACATATTTCTTAACAACTTTCTTAAGTAAGCTTTTTATGCCGACTAGGATATTATATTTCATTCATTTTTAATTTATTTTTATGATTTATTTATTATAATTTTCATCAATCTCGGATGGAGTCAAAGATTTACTATTTTTTGGCTTTACAGTATGATGGAATAAAGCAAAATTACTTTTTAAATCGTCTACGCTTCTTTCAATTTTGAAGTACCAGTTAGTCAATGCAACTTTCGATGCTCATCATGGGTCATCTGGAAACAATCGAGCTATATTTTTAAACATAAGGGTCAGACTGCGTACATCCGACCCCCCCTTACCCCACAGTGGGCGGGAGCATTGAGGCATTGGGATAATGTTGTTGTTATATTTATTTATTCTAAATTTATAAAATTGTAGTTTGTTATCTAAAGTATCTTTAAAAATTAAAATCAAATAATTATCAGAAAAAAGAGTTATTTTATTTTATAAATGAACTTAAAAAATCAAAATAGAGGGGCATATTATAAACTCATACGAAAAGTTAGAATTAAATAATTATTAATAAAAAAATATTTTTAAATAGACTATTAGGTAAAATTAAATTAGACAAAGAATATCAATAAATAATGTGTGGGCTCGTCAAATTATCTGTGTCAGATCTATGAATAAAAAAAAAATATCAAAAAATGAATCGAAAATAGTCTTCCTACACGTGACAGTAAAATAAGGCTCAGGTATATATATCGTTTACAAACTTCACATATTAAATTATATAGTCCCCGGTCTCATTTTAGTGATTTTTAAAAGTTAATTTTATTAATTTTTAAAGATAAATTGAATTAAATTAATTTAATATTTTTAAAATAAAATTTAAATGTTCAAAATTATTTTCTTATGAATTATAACTTTTTTCATATCAATATAAAAAAATATTTTAAAATATTAGTCAAAATTTATAAATTTTTTTCTAAAAATAAAATTAAAATAGCTAAAATGAGATAAAAAAGATATTTCATTTATTGGTTAAATATGGTACTTAAAATAAAGAAACCATTTATGGTATCATATTTAATTTGTTTGTTACTATGGTAAGTGTATATATTACTTTCTCTATCTCGTTGAGGCACCTTTTTTTTTTTGGTTCCATTTTATTTTAATTAAAAATTTTTTTTTTATCTTTAATGAAATGATTCCCAATCATATAAATATTTAAGAATAATTTAATATTATAAATTTTAAAAATTTAAATTTTTTTCTTAAAATATTATATCAAATAAAAAGATATCATATAAAATATAACAGCATAAGTATATAAAATCCTTAAATAAAATTTGTTACTATTTTTTTTTAATTTTAAATAATCAGCCCTCAGCTGAACAAGGGTCTTATAAAAATAGACCTTTTTCTTGTAATGGCCAAAAAGCTCCTTCTCCTTCTCCTTCTCCTTCTGTCCTTATTATTCCTTATTTTCCTTTTACCCTTTTTATTCCAAAGTTCCCTTTTGGTCTCATTTGGCAGAACATACAATAAATTTTTTTTAGAAAAAATGGAGGATGTTCAAAGTTCAAAGTTTCATAGAATTTGTGTGTTTTGTGGAAGCAGTTCTGGGAAAAAAAATAGCTATCAAGAAGCTGCTATTGATTTAGGCAAAGAACTGGTAACTATTTTTCTCCATTTTTCTGTTTTCAAGAAAAAGAAATTTTTATTCTTTCAGAAATAACTTCTCTAACTTTTATGAGATAGTGATAAGGTCTGTGTATTACTCACTTGTGGGATTTCATCGGCTATGCTATTGCTGTTGTTTGGTTGACGAAAAAGATATGATTTTTAAGCCCTTTCCATTTTCTATTTTCATGAGAAGCAGAAAGTTTTGTGCTTTTTATGAAAAAGAATGCTATGATTTTCCATGAAGAATCATAAAGTTTCGTACTTTTCATGGAAAGAAATGGTTTTTATAAAACCCCCCTTAATGTCCTTTTTCCAACTTTTAGCATAAGATCTTCATACTATTCATTAAAAAAAAAAAAACTAAAACCAAGAACCCTTTTTTGTTATTTTGTTGATTTGTTTTCTTTTTTAGTCTCTCTTCTTGTTGGTCATTTAGTGTTATTTTGCTTAAAGAACCAAACTTTTTCTAGTTTGATGGAAAATAAGAAGGAAAATGTTTAGAATTTTATGTTATGTTTGGCATGATAAAGAGAAATCAAGAATGGCATTTTTGTGTGTTTTAAATTTTTTTTGCTTTGCTAGCTGTAGCCTGCCTGTAATTAGTTGAGCAGTGTTCTTGCATGATCTTTTTTTTTATATATGAAAATAAAAATTTCAGTTCTTGAAAAAATTTTCATGCTTTTTCATGGGGAACAGAACGTGCCACCTTGTTATCATGACTCTTACACTTGTGTTTAAATTTTTTCAGTCCTTAATGAATATATCCACATGCACAAGAAAATATTTAAAAAATACCACTCTTTGGCACATCTCTATAACTGGGATTTTATATTCAGTATAATAATGTTAATGATTGCATGTTTTTCCTATGTAAAATTTTAGTTTTTTTTTGTTATTTGATGATAGTTTGCTAATGATTATGATGTGTGTGATGAAGGTGAAGAGAAGGATTGATTTAGTGTATGGAGGTGGAAGTGTGGGGTTGATGGGACTTGTTTCTCAGGCTGTTCATGATGGCGGGCGCCATGTTCTAGGGTAAGCGTTTTACGAGATTTTGGATCTTGTGATTGTAAGCATATACGTAGAATGTATCAAAATCTCTAAAACTGTTATCGTTTGAAACTTCCTTGTCATGTGTAGAGTTGCTGAAAAAGAAGACGGATGTTCTTTTTTTAAACAGACTAAAAAGAAAAATAAGACTGATAAATTGAGACGGAGGGACTAACTTTGATAGTTAGTTTGTCGTTGGATTATTGGATAAGAGATGACAATTCTGTGATGTGTTTCGTGGCTAACCAACATCTCATGTTTTCTTGTTGTATAATCGAGTTTTATACATTGAATTGATAGGTGATTAAATTCTTGATAATGTTAGTGTATAACCTGTTTTCTCCATTTGAGCGACAAAAGTAAATGTTTTCTTGTAATCGGACTCTCCAAAAATGCTGCTGCACCCTTGTCGGATCCTCCTGAGTTGCACTACTTTACTTTTGGAGGATCCAACATGCAATCGTCGATATTTTTGAAGAGTCCAAGCAACATTCACTATGTAAAGGTTGTAAGTTTTTTCAGTTCTCAATGAATTGGCTTTCATGAGGACTGCCTAAATGCAGACATCATGGGATCAAATGTTTTTTTTTTTTTTAATATGATTCTTGTCTGTGCATCTCTCTTTTTGGCACACTAAATGGGACATTTTCTGAACAAGCAAATGATTATTGCTGTGTTACTACACATGTTATCAGTTAATATATACAATTTGGAGTTGAGCTCCTACGTTGCTTGGACTCTTCATAGATGCTGACGGGTGCATGTCGGGATTCTCCAAAAAGACTGCTTTTTGGAGGACCCGACAAAGGTGCAGCACTATTTTTGGAGTGTCCGATCAACTTAGCTGAACGCACCCCGGCAAAGTGCAGAGTTGGTATACATGTTATCAGTTGCGTTTGTTTTATTAATTCTGGGGTTTCAATTGCAGGGTGATTCCAAAGACACTCAGGCCTAGAGAGGTACTATTCACAACAATCTTCGAAATCATTTTCGACCGAGTTCATTCCATGTTTACGACATGCTAAGTTTAGTATATGTCCCTGAATGTTGTAACAGTTAACTGGAGAAACTATTGGAGAACTGAGAGAAGTGTCTGGTATGCACCAAAGGAAAGCTGAAATGGCGCGGCAAGCTGATGCTTTCATTGCCCTGCCTGGTAAATCATCAAAATTTATCCTTTTTGCCTTTTCCCCTGATTTGTTCTTGCTGTAGGGTTCATGTTGTGTACCTTTATGACATGAATTTATCCTTTAACGAATCAACGTTGTGCTTTACTGTTAGGTGGCTATGGTACTCTTGAAGAACTTCTTGAAGTCATCACATGGGCTCAACTTGGAATTCATCAGAAACCAGTAAGCATTCTACATTTTCGTTCAGTTTACTTTAACATTACATAGAAATATGCATATCGGATTTTAGTAGTGATGGTAGGTCTTGACTAATTTAAGGTCTATAAGAAACATTCCGGTGGGGGCACCTATAACTAAGCGTATACTCGAATACGAAGTATGACTATTTAGATTTTAATGACGCAAAGTTTGACACAAAATGTGATCCCTTGGAATCAAAGAATGGATGAAATCGTGCTAGGGAAGATGATCATTGGTTGAATGTTTAACCTTTTTGACTAAATGGCATCGTTTTTGTTATTGAACGACACGACACACGTCTAGTCATTTTTTAATACCTTCTTTTAGCATACATTGCTCGTACTCATCAAAAATGTTGCTGCATCTGTGTTTGCTGATATTACCTCTAACCCATCACAAGAAATTCTATATTCTGAAGTTGTGTTACCTTTCTCACGACATCTTGTTGGTGTTCTGAATTTCAGTCAACAATCATTAGAATGTAAAATGGTATCGAAGCACGTGGACCTTATTATTTTTGTTCACATGGAAAGATTATACAAGAGATTTGCACATCCTAATCATCGCATGCTTCCTAATTTGGTCGAAAGATGGGCGTTTTATTGATCAATGAATAAATAATCTAATCTACATCTAAATCATACAGGTGGGGCTGTTGAATGTTGAAGGTTACTATAATTCATTGTTGTCTTTTATTGATAAGGCCGTTGATGAAGGCTTTATCTCTCCAATAGCACGTCGTATAATCGTGTCTGCTCCAACAGCCAAAGAGTTGATCAGAGAACTTGAGGTATAAATTTGTTTAGACTTTAGACTTGCTTCTCTTCGTAGTTTAGTAAAGATGACGATAACAACAACATACCAAGTATATTTCACGGGACCAAATCCTTTCGTTGATTCTTTGTTGTTGTTTTTTTCGATCTGGTACAGGAACATGTACCGGAGAAGGATGAAATAATATCGAAATTGATATGGGAGGATGAAATTCAAAGATATAATTGTACTCCTGAAGCCAGTGTTCCTACATAAATTGTGCTTCTCTTTTTAATTATATAGTATGTGGTTTGGTAATTTAGAAATTTCAGTACACAGTCATGGAAGAAAAAAAACAAAAGAAACAGAAATTATAGTACTATATCAGTTTTTGTGAATATCCATTTTGTTCAAGGCATTATGCTCTATATAAGCATTGAAGTTCTTGTGGATTTATGGAATGCCCATTTTGTTGGAGGAATTATGCTTCTGTCTTATACTTTAGTACTTAGTAGTTAGGTATATTGAATTATTTTAAAATATATTATACTTGGAGAATTTGATATGCACTAGTTGATATTTTTGATGATGACATTTTTGAAGAGTTTGAGCAACATAACATTATTATATATGTTATTTTCTCTTTAAAATATCCTCTTTTTTATTTAGTGAGCTTCAAATTCGAACAATGACAATATTCAATGCGATCACATAAGTAAAGGCTAAATTTCAAATTCAAACATCCATTCAAAGGTTCACCTTGGTTATTCCAACCACACTGATACTACATCTGATGTAACGCACTTGAGTCGAGGACTTATCTTAAACGATCTTTTTATACTCACAAGGTGAAGACAAGGTTTATGTGTATATCATCTTTTTCAAATTTTATTTTCTGAGATTATATTTTTATTTTTACTTTAAGTAAATATATACTAGGTAATGAATTAATATAGGTATAGTTCGAATTAATTATAGTGCAAAGTAAATATTTAGTTGTAATTATAATTTGAGTTTTATATAGTTCGCGCGATTTATATAAAATTCGTGCTCGAAATAATTGTATGATGAAATATACCAACACTATGAATTATATAGCGAATTATACAAATATTGTACACTAATTGTATAACGAAATATATAAATTCTATAAAGAAAAACTGTGAATTATGTAGCGAATTATACAAACATATATAAATGATGTGTGAATTATAAAAATGTTGTTATAGCTATAGTTACAAAATAATTACCCAAGCTATTGCTATGAACTATATTTAAGATATTTTTAAACGACTATATACGAAAATTCCTCTAAATATTATCAAAAGCATGTATTAAATACTCTTTAAATGTTTCTTGAGGTCCATATATTACGAAGGTAGATGAGGCAACAATAGTTTTGATAACTTAGATTACAGAAACAGACAAATACAATCTATTTTTCAACAAATAAATGCGATGTTTAATAATTAATTTATTATGAAATTCTAATTATTGCTTCATTATAATTGTTTGGTGGCTCATGAATCATTTAGAAAATAATATATTCAATTCTTTATTATCTTGATTAATAGAAATTTATTGGTTGTAATTTGTAAACCATGAAATAGTTGACTCCAACATATTTGGAATCTTTCAATAGAAATATGATTAATCAGTGGAAGAATATTATTGATCGTATTATTCTCGTAAAATATTTTAAAAACATAAACATGTTCATTATGGTGGTGTTAATTAAATAGAAAGACTATGAAATATGCTAATCTCTTGACTCAAATTCTTTTGATTGATTACTCAAGGTTAAAATCATCTTCTTTGTTCGAAAAATACAAAATAAAGCATAATACATATTGACATGGGACATACTTGATAAGACATATGCAAGATTCACATGGTATACGCACTTTGGCTAGATAATGGCGTAAAGTGCTTGATAGTGGCGTAGCTGAGGAGACCCACTCGTATGATTTTTTAGGAAAATTGCATCGGAAGCCTCTGCAGAGCTAGAATTCGTGGGGTAACACCCACAAAAAACTGTTAAAATTGCCTATTTTCTGTTCCTTGGCGCATAAAATCTTACCAGGAGTCCCCTGTTAGGCTACCTGGGCCTCTTTCTAGGTTCGTCGCGGACCCACTACTATGATTTTTCAAGAAAATTGCATTGGAGCCCCGTGCAGCGCCAGAATCCATGGGCTAACACCCATAGAAAACAGCTGAAATCCCCCATTTTCTGTTCCTTGGCCCATAAAATCCTACCAGGTGTCCCTCTGCTGTCGCCGGGCCACTTAGGTCTCTTTTCGAGCTCGTTGCGGATCCACTCGATGATTTTTCGAGAAAGTTGCACCGAAGCTCCCTGCAGCGCTAAAATCTCTGGCCTAACACCCACAAAAAACTGTCGAAATCACCTGTTTCTTGTTCCTTCGCCCATAAAATCCTACTAGGCTTTCCCCACCGTCGCCGGGCCACTTGGGCCTCTTCCCAGGCTCGCGATGGACTAAGTCGTATGATTTTTCGAGAAAGTTGCGGCGAAGCGCCCTGCAACACAAGAATTTATGGGCTATCACCCACAGAAAACTGTAGAAATCTCCTATTTTTTGTCCCTTGGCTCAAAAAATCTTACCAGGCGTGCCCCGCCGCCGCCAGGTCACCTAGGTCCTTTTTCGGGCTCGTTGTGGATTCACTCATATGATATTTTGGGAAAGTTGCGCTAGAGCCCCTTGCAAAGCTAGAATCCGTGGGCTAACACCGATAGAAAACTGTCGAAATCGTCTGTTTCCTGTTCCTTCACCCATAAAATCCTATCAGGCATCCCCATCGGCGCTAGGCCACCTGGGCCTCTTCCTGGGCTCATTGCGAACCCAATCATATGATTTTTCGAGAATATTGCACCGGAGCTCCTTGCAGTGACAAAATTCGTGGGTAACACACACAGAAAACTACAGAAATTATCTGTTTTCTGTTCTTTTGTTCATAAAATAGTACAAGGCATCCTCCGCCGTTGCTGGGCCACCTGAGCCTCTTTTTGGGCTCGTTGTGGATCCACTTGTATGATTTTTATGGAAAGTTGTGGCGGAGCCCCTTACAGCGCCAGAATCCGTGGGTTAAAACCCACAGAGAATTGCCAAAATCACCTTTTCTTGTTCCTTGGCCCATAAAATTCTACCAGGCATCCCCCACCACCGTCGGGACACCTTGACCTCTTCCCGGGCTTGTTGCGGACCCATTAGAATGATATTTTGGAAAAGCTGCACCGGAGCCCCCTGCAGGCTTACACCCACAGAAAACTGAAAATAGCTTGTTTCTTGTTCCGTAGCCAATAAAATCCTACCAAGCGTCCCCTGTGGTGCCACCTAGGCCTTTGTCCCAGCTTGGGGGGTGGGTGGGTTCACTCGTATGATTTTTTGGAAAAGTCACATCGGAGCCCCCTGTAGCGCCAAAATCAGTTGACTAACACCCACAGAAAATTATCGAAATCGCCTATTTCCTGTTTTTTGGCCCAAAAAATCCTACTAGGCGTCCCCCGTCACCACCATAGCATATGGGCCTCTTCCTGGGCTCGATGCAGACCCAATTGTATGACTTTTTCGAAAAGTTTTGCCAGAGCCCCTGTAGCGTCAGAATCTATGGGCTAACACCCGCAGAAAGCTGTTAAAATCATTTGTTTCCTATTTTTTGGCCCATAAAATCCTAGCAGGCGTCCGCTGCCATTGCTGAGCCGCCTGGGCCTCTTCCCAGGTGCGTTACGAACCCACTCATATGATTGTTAGGGAAAGTGGCGTCGGAGCCCCAACAACGCCAGAATCCATGGGCTAACACCCATAGAAAACTGCCGAAGTCTCCTGTTTCCTATTCTTTGGCCCATAAAATACTACCAGGAGTCCTTTCGCCACCGCCAGCCCACTAGGGCCTCTTCCCAGGCTTGTTGTAGAGCCACTCATATGATTTTTTGGAAAGTTACGCTAGAGCCCTATGCAGCGCCAGAATTCGTGGGGTAACGCCCACTAAAAACTGCCGAAATTGTCTGCCGGACCACCTGAGCCTCTTTCCGAGGTCATTGCGAACCCACTCATATGATTTTTTGTGAAAGTTGCGCTGCAGCCCCCAATAGTGCTAGAATTCGTGGCTAACACCTAAAGAAAACTGTCGAGATCGCCTATTTCCTGTTCCTTGGCCCATAAAATCCTTTCAGGCATCCCCCCACCATTGCCGGGCCACCTGGGCATCTTTTCGGGCACGTTACAGACCTACTCGTATGATTTTTTGGAAATGTTGCTTCGAACCCCCCTGCAGTGCCAGAATCCGAGGATAACACCCACAGAAAACTGCAGAAATCATCTATTTCCTATTCCATAGCCTTTAAAATCCTACCAGGTGTCCCCGGCCACCGTCGGAGCACCTGGACCTTTTCTCAAGCTCGTTGGGACCCATTCGTATGATTTTTTTGGTAAAGTTATGTTGGAGCCCCCTACAAAGCTAGAAACTATGGGCTAACACCCATAGAAACTGCCAAAATCGCTTGTTTCCCATTCCTTGGCCCATAAATTCCTACCAAGCATTCCCCGCCACTGTTGGGCCTCTTCCTGAGCTCATTGCAGACCCACTAATATGATTTTTAGAGAAAGTTGCATCAAAGCCCGCTGCAACGCTAGAGTCCGTGTCTAACACCTATCGAAAACTGTCGAAATCGTCTATTTCTTATTCCTGGCTTATAAAATCCTACCAAGTGTTGCCCGCCTCCGTCCGTTCACCTGGGCCATTTCCCAGGCTTGTTGCAGACCCACTCATCCGATTTTTCGAGAAAGTTGCGCTGGATCCCCATACAACGCAAGAATCCGTAGACAAACACCCATAGAAAACTATTGAAATAGCATGTTTCCTGTTCCTTGGCCCATAAAATCCTATCAGGCGTTTGCCGCCGCAACTAGGCCACCTTCCCCTCTTCTCGGGCTCGTTACAGACTCACTCATATGATTTTTCAGAAAAGTTATGTTGTAGGCCCGTGTAGCACCAGAATTTATGGGCTAACACCCATAGAAAATTATTGAAATCGGATATTTCCTATTTCTTGGCCCATAATATCCTACAAGGCATTCGTCGTCGCCGTCGGGCCACCTGGGAGTTTTCCTGGGCTCATTCTGGACCTACTAGTATAATTTTTGGGGAAAATTGCGTTGGAACCTCCTGTAGCACCAAAATTCGTGGGCGAACACCCACAAAAAACTGCCAAAATCGCTTATTTCCTGTTCCTTGGCCCATAAAATCCAACCGGGCGTCCCCTGTCGTCGCCGGGCCAAAAGGGCCTCTTCCCGTGCTCATTGCGGACCCACTCATATGGTTTTTCAAGAAAGTTGCATTGTAGCCCCTTGCAACACCAGAATCCATTGGCTAACAACCACAACACACTACCGAAATCGCCTATTTTCTATTCCTTGGCCCATAAAAATCTACCAGGCAATCCCCCAGTCGTCGGACCACTTGAGCCTATTCCCGGATTCATCGCGGACCCACTCGTATGATTTTTTGAGAAAGTTGCGCTGGAGCCCCCAGCAACACCAGAATTCGTGCGCTAACACCCATAGAAAACTTTCAAAATCGCCTGTTTCTTGTTCCTTGTTCTTTGACGCATAAAATCCTACCAGGCGTCCCCCTGCCTCTGTCGCGCCACCTAGGTCTCTTCCCGGGCTCATTGCGGAGCCACTCGTATGATTTTTTGAGAAAGTTGCATCGCAGACCCTTTCAGTGCCAGAATCCGTGGGCTAACACCCACAAAAAACTGCTGAAATCGCCTGTTTCCTGTTCCTTGGCCCATAAAATCCTGCCAGGCATCCCCCACTATCGCCGGGCCACCTGGCCTTTTCTCGGGGTCGTGCGGACCCACATATGATTTTTTGGAAAAGTTGCGTCGGAGCTTCCTGCTGCGCCAAAATCCTTTGGCTAACACCTACAGAAAACTGCCGAAATAGCCTATTTCTTGTTTCTTGACCCATAAATCCTACTAGGAACCCCTCTCCGTAGCCGGGCCACCTGGGCCTCTTCCCGGGCTCATGGGGCCACTTGTATGATTTTTTGGGAAAGTTTTGCCAGAGGCCCCCACAACGCCAGAACCATGGGCCAACACCCCTAGAAAACTGTCGAAATTGCCTATTTCCTGTTCCTTGACCCATAAAAACCTACCAGGCGTCTCCCGCCATCGTCGAGCCACCTGGGGGTCTTCCCATGCTCGTTGCAGACCCACTCGTATCATATTTTGGCGAAGTTGCAGCGAAGCCTCCTAAAGCGCCAAAATCTTTGGGCAAACACCCATAGAAAACTGACGAAATCACAAGTTTCTTGTTCCTTAGTCCATAATCCTACTAGGTGTCCTCCACCACCCCTGCACCAGCTGGGCCTCTTTCTGTGCTCGTTACGTTGCGGACCCACTCTTATGATTTTTTGAAAAAATTGAGCTAGAGCCTCTTGTAGCGCCAGAATTTGTGGGCTAATACCCATAAAAAACTGTTGAAATCGTCTGTTTTCTATTCCTTGGCGCATAATATCCTACCAAGTGTCCCCCGGGGTTGTTGGGCCACCTAGGCCTCTTTCTAGGCTCATTACAGACCCAGTCGTATGATTTTTTAGAAAAGTTACGCTAGAGCCTCTTGAAGCGCCAAAATCTATAGGCTAACACCCACAGAAACTGCCGAAATTGCCTATATGTTATTCCTTGGCCCATAAAATTCTACCAGACGTTCCCCGCCGTTGCTGGACCACCTGGACCTCTTCTCGAACTCGTTGTGAACCCACTCATATCTGTGAGGTCTGTTGGACCAGAGTAAATAGGAAAAATTATCTAGATACGCATCTTATTTTATCATAATCTCTAAATTTTTCTACATTTAAAAGAATTTCAAAAATCCTCTCTCAGATACATCACTCTCCTCAGACTAATACATCCCTCTCCTCTCAAATACATACCTCTACTAAACATCCATGATACATCCCTTTGCTATGTATACAAATGTTTGATGATATATCGCATGTTTCATAAATTTTTTAAGAAATTTTTATAATTTAGAAAAGTGCATGAAAATAATGTAATTAACTTCTACTGTTATGGAATTTACGTAAGTTATACTAAATAATACGTGTCACAAGTTTGGATTGCGACATTATTCAAAGGAAGAATACATGAGTGAACATATTAATTCTCAAAAATGCCAAAATTCTACCAGTACCTTAGAAAAATGTTACAGAAAAAGTTTTCTCCAGCTTCTGCAAACAACAAATTAGACGAGCAATCTCATTCATCCTCTCAAATGGATGCAAAGTATTCTTTGCTGCCCTTGGGGTCAGGCTTCATGGATTTCTCCCCAGGCTTCCATCCAGCTGGGCACACTTCGTCTGGGTTATCCTGAACGTATTGCAACGCCTATATTTCCGAACCCAAAGCAATTGTAAGCAATAATACAGTACCTCGATTCAGGTCAAAGTATACGAGGCTGAGATGTGTACTGACAAAAGAAAACATACAATGGCCAATATATACCTGAAGAGTTCTCAATGTTTCATCGACACTCCTACCAATTCCAAGATTGTTAATGGTTGAATGTTGAATAACTCCTTCCTTGTCAATGATGAAAAGCCCTCTCAATGCAATTCCCTGAAAACAACACCAGGAAAAATCGTAGGTAGCTGATTCCATTTAGCAGCCATGAGAAAAAATGATCTCGAAATGAAGCACATTATTTCCTCCCTTTTGGGCAGATTGAACGAATTATGAGAGACTCTCGGAATGACATACCTGATCAGGGATCAGTACATTGTATGCTTTTGAAATGGACTTCGTTACGTCAGAAATTAATGGATAATTCAGATCACCTAGACCACCAGACTTTCTCTCAGTTTGGACCCATGCAAGGTGGGAGAACTGAAAGAGCAACAACATGACATCAATACCAGAAAATCAAAATGGAACTCAAGAGACTAACGGCAAAAACAATTGGATATTACAATTGAATAATTGCGAACAAGTCCATAACTGCGGCACCACAATTTTACATTCAATAAGTTGGAATCTTCAAATTAAAGAATAGAAGGAACAAAAAGAAAAAGAAATGTATTGTAAAGTTCGAAAAAAACCTTCACACACTATTTCTTGTTAAACACCTCTTTGGAGGGTATGATATCCCTTCAGTCCGGAAATTAAGATGTTGGAAAGTTCAACCAAACAAGCAGCGTAAAGGGTTCCATTCTGAGCAATGGTTTTGCTAGCAAAGGTTCTTCTAACCAAGCATACATGACTCCTCTCCAGGTAAACTAATCCAAACTATGAGGAATTGAGCCAAACTTAGCTCGAATCCGATGAGTAGAGCTGAACTACCAACTTGGCTCGGTGCATCTCTACTTAAATCAACAACTACTATGTTATTAGCAATCCTAACTTGTTGCCAAATATTACTATCTCTTAAAATAATGAATCTTGTTTTAACATTTCCTTGATCCACCCGTATGCAACTTTAACTCATCCTCGCACCCCTGTAAAGCGAAAGTTAAAGTGCGAAGAACCATTGCTCAAGTCTATACAGATAAACTAAATGTTAAAGGCTTCTGTTTAATGTCATATATCACAAAGGTACACAGAGTTGCAAACAAGTTAAAAAGGCATACTAGTTAGGAGCACATATACAACATCACAGAAACTTTATGTCCACACCCCAATTGCCCCCTCGAGGAATATGTGCATCTAAAAGATCTTATAAACCATTTAGGTGAAAATAACCCTTTTATAGGTATTTTGAAGAAACAACAATCAAATTATCACATTATAACGACGTAAGCATATGAAATGCACAAACAGAAAGAACTGGACACACACATACAAGTTGATAAATTTGTAACTTTATAATAAAAATTTGAAGGAAAGAAATACTCACCACACTGTCTACCGAAACACCCAATACTTCTGTGTTCAACTTTTCGAATTCTTCATAACGGTCACTGAAAGCAGTGATCTCTACAGTAACAGGAAAAGATATTACATAAAAAACCATACATTCAGCAACCTAAATAGTCCGTGAAAACTAATAGGAAGAATCTGAAATGGCAGTACAGAGATTTCAGGGGTGAAACCAACCTGTAGGGCAAACAAATGTGAAGTCTAGTGGGTAGAAGAAGAGAATCACGTATTTCTTCCCGATATATTCGGATAATTTAACCTGCGTAAAAAGAATTATTGTAATTGCAAACAGCAGATAAAATCCATAAAATCCGATTAAATGGTAAAAGTCTGATAGTACTACACTCTGTTCTTACTATGTCCTCATTTCTGTCACCAAATTGCAATCAGAGGGGTTAGCCAACAATGTACGCTCCCTCAAGGTTTCTAATTTTACCAATGGACTTTCTTCTTACCCAACAAGGTAGCTGACACAGTATTTTAGAATTGATATTTGATTGATTGACAAATATTTATTTTTTGGGACTATTTAGAGGAACCTCAGTAGATACTTGAGCTTGCAACACTTATCTTCTATGTGGTCTTAAATATTACTTTTACATCCCTTACTCTACCTTCTTCCAACATAACTCTATAAAATAGCAACTACAGGCAAGTAATAATGTAACACAAATAAATTACCTTGATGAATTCTTGATCAAAAACAGCTTCAGCCTCAAAGTCTGGTGCTTGGTTTCCAACAAGTGGGAGTTCACTCTATATATAGAAACACACATGAAAAGACATTAGATAGCTGAATCCTGATCCAAAAAGAAGCACAAACACCACAGAGAATCTTGAAGTAGAAAAAAGGTAACTTCTTGGGACGATTGGGCACTCGAGAATCTTGAATAAAAAGTTCCTTTGATTTTTACTTGGTCTTCTTATGCAACTTTTGTTCTCTCTATGGAAAGTCGGAAATTAAGGCGACTGGTTTATAATTAAAACCACTATTATGGAGCACACAACATACCATCATAGTTCATACTAAATATATACTCCAGTTTACCACTCTACCATAACCAAGTTAGATACAACTGAACATATAAATCTCAATTCTCATTTCCCCAATGCCAGTCCACAAACACAATTCACATTGCCTTACAATTGCAAAGTATAAAAATATGCTGAAACCGTGCTTAAGCCTTAAAGCTACACGCAACACTTCATGTCATGTAGTGGTCCATGTACACGGTCCTGTTCCTTCCGAAACTCCTACTAAGCAAGAATTTAACAGATGAAACTTCAAACTGACCACATTGAGCTTCCAAATTCAGGTACAAAACACAAATGCAGTAACAACACAAAACAATACTACAATATAAGAGAGGATTGTTTCACAAATGGATGTGGTCAATTGAATAGACAACTGTTCTTTTAATTACAGGGGAAGGGGAAATTGGTGAAAGGATTACGACATGGGAAATCGAACCTCAAGCTAACCAACTGAACTTCTAATATTTCCAAGAGGTATTATTACAACAAACTCCATTAAAAAGTGGGAAAAAGAAAAAAGAAACTTTTCCCAGAATTAAAGCGAACCCTTTTCCCGAAAACATTCATAATTTCAGATAATCCACTCAAAATACGACAATACTAAGCAAGAAAAGCAAAAGGGGTTCAGTAAAAACTTACAGAGGCGCGAACAGCAAAACTACGGCGTTGTGATTGAACAACCCGAGTAGAGATTGAAGGTGCCACACGAGAAACAAAAGGCTTGCAATTGCGAAGTCCATTAAAGGCAGAAGGAACAGATATTGGTTGAGAAATGTGTGATTTTGGGGAAATGGAAGCTCTAGAAGTGGAAGAAAGAAGAGCAGTTGAAGAAGAAGCAGAGCAAGCCATTTGCAAGAATTGAGAAATGAATGGACAGTAGAGAAAAGGGTGTTTGATAAAGATAGGGAAACTGGGCCTATCTACTGAATTTGAAAGGTTAAAGGTGGAGAAATTGTTTTGTGTAGGGTTTGGTGGATAAGTAGATTCATAGGTTGTGGAAGGATTTTGGCCTTTGGTGAATGGTTGAAGGGGAATATGACATAAAGTATTTTCGCAAAATAATTTATCTACGTCTGCTAAAAGTAAATATTAATAGAATTTATATATATTTTATTCTCTGAAATTGTATTTATGAGATTTTTGTTGATATGTTATTATTATTAATTTTTCTTATTAAATATTCAATATTTATATTGAAATCTAATTATACTCATATCCATGTCAAAAAATTTTATATTAAAATAAAATATTTTTTAATAAAAATGACTTTATACTTAGAAAAAAATTCAAAATTGATTACCACTAGCCACAATCCTTATTGATGATGTGGCATCTATTGGTTCCATAAGTTTTAAGAAAAATAGGACAAGTAGTGGGATCATAATCATATGTGACCCAAAAATGTTTCGTAAAATGTATCATTAACTTTTGACTTACCTATTTATTAACAATGAATAGATTTTCGTTAGAAAAATTAGTAATGGATTAGAAGAGATTAGTGTAGCGAGTTGTGAATACATTTTTTGATAATAGAACTTGACAACAATCGATGGGAACAATCGTAATAAAGTTTGTAAGTTATTGTTTAGTATAATTCAAGGCAAAGAAGGCAGATTTAGTGAAATTGTGTTTAACAAATAAGTCAATTATTTAAAATGTTGTGTCATTACTGTGAATTCTTCACTTTTATTAAATCACATGAATTGTATCGTAAAATAATAGTAAAATATTCTTATATATTTGTAATTTGTAATTAGTCTAATTAAACAACGTCAAGCTTAATTGCCAAGAATATATTCAAATTATAGAGTTGATTGTATGACAAGATCTTGTATTGATAAATAGAGATCATCTTTAATCAAAATTTTTGAATTTAAATTTGAAGTATGAAATTATTTATCATGTAAATCATTTAATTTTTCAACACAAATTGCTATTAATTTCTACCTAAAATATACGTAGAACAAGTGAAAAACTAAAGAAATTCTAACACGTAGAGACAAGGGGAAGAGTTATTTTGCAATGCGAGTTAAATTTAGAATATGACCATCAATTTTTTTTTAATTACACATACACAAATATGCTTTATAATTTTAAATGTGTAAAATTACGCATTTGTTTTTACATAAAATTGAATAATAGAAGCACATGTCTAAAACGAAAATTTACGTGAGATACAATTGTCCTACATAATAATTGATATTTGTTATAGATATGTCTACTTATTTAGTTGTACACTAAAAAATAAAAGATATAAATATCTAATAAGTAAACGAAGTAAACTTTTTTCCTGGAAAGAGTTACATTATATTATTTCATAATACATTTCAAAATTTTATAAAACATTATTACTGTTGGGCATTGTTCCTCCTGCATGGAGGAAGAGCCCAATTAATTTTGGGCTCCTATATTTTATTTTGGGCTCTTTGATTTAAGCCCAAATACATTATTGTTTTGTCTTAGTCCATTTTTATTTTTGTGTGAAAACCAGCTGTGTGAAAAAACAGCAGAAGTCAGAAAACAAAAAAAACATCAGAAAACAGAAAACAAAATCAGAAAGCAGCAGAAAAAACTCTCTGTGCAGCAGCCTCGCTTTTCTTCCAATTCGGAGGCCAAACGAAGCTCGTTCTTCCTCAAATTTTAGTATGTTGTTCGTGAGACTCTCCTCTACAAGTAGTAGAAAACAGTTTTTCATTTTGAGGCCCGAAAGGTCGGTTTTCGCTGCATTTTTTTTAGACTGCGTTTTTGGGTATTTTTCTCCATTTTGGTGAAATTGTTGTTGTTTGATGATTGTATTTGCCTCTAGTGTTT
>JAOTQJ010000002.1:20106129-20119623 GCA_025642045.1 Solanum sejunctum
TATATGCTTGTTACTAGGTAGCATGGAATGAGGCTGACATGATCCATCAATTCAATAATAATCTTTTCATTCATTTCGCAGAAAATATGACCTGACTATTTTCATCTCATATGTCCCAAGGATTTATTCTAGTTAAGACTTAAAAGACTTTATTTCATCAACTTGCAAATACTAACATTTATGTTCCACCTAGGAGTGGCCCTATCTTGACTATACTAGCCTCATATTAATGTGCATTTAAGACATTCACTCTAAGGTATAGTACTATTAAATCTCTATTTATTTTGATATTTTTTTTAATTGTTATAGAAAATATATGATATAACATAATTTGTGTTTAAAGGTGGGCATTCGGTTCTTCAATTGAGTATTAGCAAATTTTGGTTCTATTCTTAGATTTTGAAAAAGTCTGCATCATATATCGAATCGAATCTTCAACATGATTTTTTTAAGTTCGGTTCGATTTTATTTCGTATTTTATGATTTTTTAGTGCAAATCAATGAAAAGTTAAATGAAGACAAAATCAAAGTATAAGACACTTAAGAACTTAAAATCAAATGCCAGATTACCAAAAAAATAAAGTAAAATCATGTTAAATAATGATGTATTAAAAATTATATTCATCTTTGTCAAGAAATTGCGCCTCCAACTATTGCTTGAGAAAAACAAGCACGAAGACGAATCTCTTGGAAAATAATACTTCAAGTTAACTATATGAATTACAAATTTGTTTTTACTTTGATTTGTTTCATGAATGATTTAGTAGCTAATTAATTTATAAATATCTATATGTATAATTTTATTTTTTTGGGTCTAATATATGTATAATTTTTTTAAAAAATAACAATTTGGTTCTTTGGTGCACCAAAGTTTCAGACCCCAACACCGAATTGAAGAAACGAACTCTTGAAAAAGAATATTGGCACCGAACCAAAAAATCAAAGATCAAATTAGTTTGGTTCGATTTGATTTTTTGGTATTTCAGAACTTATGCCCACCTCTACTGGTGGCAAATGCATTTTATATCTAGGGGGGCCATAGAATCCTACTCGATGAGAAATTAGACTATTTATATATAGGTAAAATTATTTTGTATGCATATATAGTAGATGTTGGATCCCCTTTCCCTAGATTTGTGTTTGTTTTTACAAATTTTGAACGTCATTAATTGAAATTTTAGCTTCGACGCTCGACAAAATATAGACATATGATTATTGTAATATAATATTATTATTGATACATCTAGTTTATGAATATAATGTATAGTATAATTATATCAAATCTTTTGTGATTGCATGTTATTTGCAGCCATTGACGTTGGTAGAGTTTTGATTGCTTCTTCCGAAAGTAAAGATATTTAATTGTAGCATGTGAAAGTGAATTGCAACATACTCTAGAAAAAATGGTAGGAGAAAGATGGAGATGGTTTTTTTTAATGATCTTCTCTATTTACTTTTGAGTTTAATTAATTTAAATTCCTAATTAAAAAAAATATTTTAAATGATTTTATTTTTCAAAATTTAATGCTAAGTTATTATCCCATCACAAGTTCTCAACCTTTTTGTCACGAGGAAGAGTAGAAACATAATTAAATCAAGGTAAAAAAAACTTGATGGGACTAGACAGGGTGGGAAGAGGACGGGATTGGTTGAATTCAACCTGCATATTTTTTTAAATTGATTTGCCCTATTTTTTAAGACAGTTTATTTTATTGTTAATACGTCTCACCTCGCCTCATATAGACTCATCCCGCATAAATCAGCTCCCTATAACATTTTAAGTTTTTGAACCTGCTCACCTCGTCTCAGCTCGTCCCACCATGTATGGCTCTAAATTTGTCGTCCTCCCCCGCATAGATCTAATCGTTTAAATGACCTGTACCCACCCCACTCAATCCCATTGTCACCCCTGCCTTTAAATTTTTGGATGCCCTGAGGTTTGAAGTCATTTGGTTATCACAGAACAAGTCTCCCTCAGTCACTGTCACTGTTGACTCTCGCTTATAGATCATCGCTTATATGAATCAAATCACTCTCTTCCTGAGCCAAAATTTACCTACACCGGGAAAGATTTCAGTAGGCCTAATGCATGGGGCAAGCTCCAATATAGGGCCGAGGGAAGAAACAGGTGTGGAGAAGACTCTACAACAAAACAAATTCAATACACAGAGAAGTCCAATAAGTCTATCGATTTACCTTTCTTTTTAAGCGTTTTGCCTTACAATCTGTAGACCTTTACTTCACTAATCTTTGATTTTCTCTCGAAATTTAGTTTGAAAAGAATATTAGTTGAATTAATAATTTGATTAAATTATTTTTATTTATTTTATCTTAATTAAATATCAGTTTTCTTCATCATAACAATTTCTATTCATGATTATTAAGGTAAAATAAGTAGAAAAATGCTTAAGTTTTCAAAATAATAATTATCATGAATCATCTATTTTTAAAAATGAAAGTAAAATGAACAGATAAAATAATAAAACATATGTAGACCATTAAACTTGTTTCTAAATTTTATTTTGGCATTTCAATTCAATATCGTTCCATTTTAATCATTCAACGCCAATTTTCATTTCTATTTTGACACTAATGTCCAAGAAATCAATAAAATAAGAAGAATGTACTTCATATATCATGACATGGCACAAAGGCCAATTAAAAACACATTCATAACTCTCTAATTTGCCCTTACTTTTCATTTTGACACTATATTTTACCTTTGTTCCAATTTAACCTTTCAATTCTACTTTTTTATGTATAATTTAAACACAATTACTAATTTTATAATTTTTTATTTCTATATTTGTTCTTTATTTTTATTTTTTATTTTATAATTGATTTTTATTTGTTAGTTTTCAAAAAAAAAATCTTAAAAAATTAATCGATAATTTAAAAGTAAAATAACAATTTTTTAGAGTTTCTCTATATTTTTTTTAAAAAAAACAAAGAAAGTGTGTCGATTTTTATTTTTTAAATAACTATTTAAATTAAATAACATTAGATATTTTTTTTTCATATTCAAGCTTTATAGATATAAACTCAAATACTAGCTCATATTTTTTGTATCCAGAAAGCTTGAATATGAGGGGAAAAATAAAATATATGATGTTATTTACTTAAGTTGATTATTTTAAAAAGAAATCCGATACACTTTCCTTGGGTTTTTTTTCTAAAAAAATAGAGAAACTCAAAAAAAAAAAAGTTAAAGAATTTTTTTTTGTTAATTCTTTAAAAAAATTTAAAAAAATTAATAGCTAAACATCAATATTAAAATTAAAATTAAAAAAATAAAAATAAAAAGCAAACATAAAAATAAAAAATTATAAAATTAGTAATTGCATTTAAATGATATATAAAAAATAGAGTCGAATGATTAAAATGGAACAAAGGTAAGATAAAGTATCAAAATAAAGAATAAGGGCAAGTTAGAGGAATTGTCTATGTATTTTTAGTTGGCTTTTGTGTCATGTCATGACACGTGAAGTACACTGTCCCAATTTTGTTGATTTCTTAGATAGAAGTGTCAAAATAGAACATGAAAATTAGAGTTAAAATGTTAAAATGAAACAAAGTTGAGTTGGAGTATTAAAATGAAATTTATGAACAAGAGTCTGCCTCGTTATCTAACCGTCTCAATTACTATTTTTTCATTTATTTGATTTGTTTGACAAATATATTTAATTTCAATAGTTTTTAGCATTTAGAAATTCCAACTATGATCTAACATTATCATAATATTAGGGGTAAGCCCGGTGCATTAAAGGAAGGATCCAACCACAAGGGTCTATTGTATGTTGTCTGACTTTACATTTCCGTGAAAGGTTGTTTCCAAGACCTCCTGATCATATAATAATAACTTTACCAGTTACTCCAAAATTCTCCTTCAATATTATCACAATATTATTAAAGAAAAAATAAACCCAACCCCCTATCAACGCATTAATTATTTGTATTTATACAATCATAAATATAAATAATTAATGGCATATATATTATCAACCCTTTAATACTCTTTAATGTATACAACATGTTACTTGTTATATACATCGAACTTCTCACCTCACCCCTCATATTACTCAACCCCCCTACTTTTTTAATTCTTTTAGAAATTAATTTCTTTAATTTACAATACTTTTTTTTCTAAATTCTATGAAAATTTTATAAATTTTCTTGTAATGTATATTTTTCAATTTGTTTTTAGAAATTTGACCACACAAAGAGGTTTATATAAAGGGAAAATTTGCCTTCTGTAAAGGGCTTTTAAGACTAGATATGTAACTTTTCTTTAGAATAATCAATTGATGTTTTACCAATTTTTGTGGCCATTCATCAAAATTGAAAAATTGAAAGTGACACAAGATTTTCATTTTTATTTTTATTTGATGTCCTTTTTTTTCTTTTGAAAATGCAATTTCAGGGTGGGGGCTTTCCGTCTCTTTTCAGCTCTTGTAATTGAAAACTAATCAGTATTACATAATTACAAATTTATCAAAATATTAGTAACATAAACATTAACCAACATCAGATGAAACATTTTTTGAGAAAATTAAACTATCAATATTTTTTTTTCATAAGAAAACATAGTCATTTTTCACATAATTTTCTTCTAAAGATAGAACAAGAACATACCTTAAACAAACCAACACTAAAAAAAACACCCCTTTCTACTATTCCAAGATCACCCTTTTCCTAGACTAGAAACAAACCTAACTAGAACTTCAAACCATAAAAATAAAAATAAAAATAAAAATAAAATAATATATAGCACTATAGAAGCTCCAAATTTCCTTTCAACCACTTCATTTTTTTTCATATATATATATTTTTTAATTGTAAGTCAAAATGGAGCTCATATAGTGCTATTTATAGAAAGTCGAAATATAGCGCACAAAGGTTTTACTTTTCATATATTTTTTCCCGGTTAGATGGAAACTGGACGGCGCAAATCTGATCTTGACTAATTCTTGCTATTCTCATGGATAACATCAAGCAAACAAGTACTCTTGCATCTTGGGCACCTTGGTGGATCATTAACTTCCGACAACATAACATACATGAGACACCTCTGACAACCAACCAACAGCATCGAAGTCACCGCTTCGGGGCTGTTGGAACCACGTTGTCCGACAGATGAATCGTCCGATGACACGCACGAATTCGTCGGGGACAACGTCAGTGACCTGGTCGGCGACTCCACTGGTGGTGCCACGTGGTTCACTCTGGGTGGTGGAGACAAATTCAGCTTGAGATCAAGTCTTGCACCATTTCCATTTCTCCTACTCATTCTACCTGTCTAAGATAAAGAATTTTTACGATATCAAATCATTTAAAATACAATAAGTCATTCGTTATAACAAGTAAAATTAACATTAATTCATATAAATTCCTTAAATCAAACTCCCAAAAAGAGCACAACCAATCAAATAAACAGAACTTCTGTATAATATCGCATCATTTAAAAGATAATTATAAATAAATTTGTGTTATATCGACCTTGTTATAACATGTAAAATTTCAAAATCAAGAATCGAAACGAATTTATAGTACCTTGAGATTGAGGAATTGAGAATCAATTGTTGTAGCCGGAGTCAAGGCGGAGATATGACGGAAACCACCACTCTAAGAAGAATTAGTTATAATTGTTTGTGGTCCAATTTGATGATTTTTGGAGTTGTAAAAGGCCATATTATATAGTGGGAACTATTGATGGTGGAGATGAGATCGCCTTAAAAGCTTAATTAAATTATAGGGAGAGGGGTTGGAACAAGTAAGACTTTTAGTGAGAGAAATTAAGAGAGAGAGACTTGACAATAAATCCCATAAATCAATTGAATGAATTAATTGATCAAAGAGGAATAAAGTAATATTTTTAATTTTTTGTTCCGTCTTTGATATTCATATTAATTTAGATTCAAGTTGAAAATTTCTAATTTAGGAATAAAACATTCCCTACTATAGTCAATTTTATTTTAAAAGGTTAAATTTGAAATCTTTAATTTAAAAATTAAGTTAGAATTTTTAATTTATGAGTTTTAAATTATGATTATTTTTATTTACCAAAATTTTAGTATATGTTATTTATATATAAAAAATGATTAAATTTTAGCAAACATTTTTAAATTCTGCCAAATCCTATTTTAGGAGTAAAATGTCGATTTTATTGTAAAAGCTCGAATTTGAAATCTTTAATTTAAAAATTAAGTTAGAATCTTTAATTTATGAGTTCTTTATTACGACTATTTCTATTTGCAGAATTCTTAATATATATTAATTATATAAAAAATAATTGATTTTTAGCAAAAACTTTTCCTATTTCAAAAGTTTGAACTTGAAATCTTTAATTTAAAAATAAAGTCAAAATTTTTAATTTATGAGTTCTGAATTACGAATATTTCTATTTATCGAATTATTAATATACATTATTTATATAAAAAAGAAGGATTGAATTTTGGCAAAAAGTTTTAAATTCTACCAAATCCACAACTAAAAAGTTTGCCACCTCACCACAATATTTTGCCATTTTAAATAGAGGGGTTGTAAATTCATTAATGTTGGAAAAAATCCCAAGATGGTTTGCTGAAAAAGGAAAATTGGAGTAAATATTTAGCAATTAAAACAATTAAGTGCATACAGTGCTGGAAAAATTAAATTAAAGGGGGGGTTGGGAGAGGGGATTCATTCATTGCATGTTAAAGAGAGTTGGTCAATAATTAAAAAAAGGTGTATATAGGCATATTTAGTGTGTGTTTGTGTGTGTTTCTTGATAAATATAAACAAGAAAATTTATAATATAGTATTTAAAGCCTCCAACTAAATTTTCTAACAAATCCAAACCTCACTCATATTAATTTTCAATAGCTATCCATTATAAATTCTTGAGTTACGTATCATTATGGGCTTGTTTAGTAATTAATGAAATGATTTAATAGGTCATGTTAAGCACATCTTCTTTATATATTTTTTTTTCTTTTATAACTTTAATTTTCGTCCGTCCAAATAACTTTGGATCAATTATATAAATCTTTATTAATCATATTTATATATATTCTTAAACTCAAAGTATATATATACATATTTTCCTTTTTCTTTAGTATATATATTTGACTATCGCCTATAAAATATAGGAAAAATTATCTAATTACACTTATTTATTTGCCATATTTTCTATTGTTCTCATTCATTCCCAAAATTTTTTTCTTTTTCTTCGAATAAGTTAATTCAGTAATCTAGATACATCAATTTTGATTCCCAAATTATCTTTATTTTTAATGTATTATGCTTTGTATGTTACCTCCTGATACTTAAACTCTTAATTTTTGTATCTGGAACTGAATTAACGTATCTGAATTACTGAATTAATATATCCGACTTGCCATATTTTTAAATAGATTTCTGTAAATTGAAAAAAGGTATGAAAAAATGGTAACTAACTCTTTATATTATATGATTTATGTAACAACAAGAACATTAACATACTCAGTGCAATCCCATAAGTGGGGTCTGGGGAGGGTAAAATGTACGCGGACCTTACCACTACCTTATAGAGATAGAGAAGTTGTTCTCGAAAAACCCTCGTCTCAAAAATATCAAGCCCAAAAACATAAGATACTAGATATGAAAAAAGAAAAAAACCCAACTAAAGTAGAAAGCCAATGATAATGTATGAATACAATAAAAATAACAAATATAAGCTGGACAATAACAAAATAAAATCTAAATACACAACTAATTCTACTAACCTACTATATCACAAAATAAGATTTATGTAAACCCACCAAAATATAAATAATTATCATTTTTAATTTATTTTTTTTTTTGAAAAATAAAATATCGAGAAAGCTTTTTTCTCTTTTTTCCATTTTCTTTAATCAACTTAATCTTGCTATAATAAATTGTGAATAACTTTCTAAATTAACTAGTAAATATTTTAATAAATGTGCGACACGTTATATATGAAGTCATTTAAAAGAGCAGAAGGAAGTAAATTATGAGGGTGATTTATAAATATATGCTACTATTTATCAATAGTTTTTAAGAGGGTTGGCGTGATATTATTCGACTGAAATAATTTATGGCAATTTATTATTAGTTACTACATGTTTTTACTGAAAATACATTTATATACATTTGTGACTTTGACCAAAGTTTTTAATATAAGTGGCTTAAATATTATTCAATTCTTTTATCTTAAATTATTTATCCTCAAAAAGCAACAGATCTGTGTCAAGCGTCAAATTCAAAATAAGCTTGTCGAAATCAAAAAGTCATATCTTCATGAGTCTTGACGCATGCTCGCTAGAAAAATACTCCTTCCATTCAATTTTTGTTGTGATAATAAGGTTTGGCGCGATCCTTAAGAGAAAATTAATTAAAGTGTTGTTTGACTAATATATTCGTATAAATAATTAAATATTTATCTATATATGTGCTTTTTAATTCTAGAATAACCAATGCTAAGAGTAAAGTTGAAAAAAGATAATTTATTATCTAATTTTGGGTAAATTACATAACTAGGCAAATATATTATATGTATTTATATTATACCATCATAGTTTGAAAAAACTACAATTTATAGTTATAGTTAAGGTTTTGTTGCTATTTTCTCGCTCCTCTCTTTCTCTTTGCAATCTCTTGTCGGATATAAAAATACATATGTATACCAGTTGCATCTATATAATTATTTGAAAGATATGAATATTCAACTCGACAGATATACATATACAATTTGTTTCTCTCCACTCTCTACCCTCTCTCGCTTGCCTCTCTCCTCCTTCTCCTAGTCTCGCTTGTTAGATATACAAATATACATGTATATCAGAAAATTTTAACTATTTTACTTTCATTTATATGTTAAGATATAATCTTTCTTCATTAAATATTTACTTTATTAAGGTATTTATATTTTTTTAAGAATAATTACTAGTAATTAAAAAAATAATTAATTTTATCTTAAATTTTTAAAATTATCAGGGAGAGAATAATATTCTAGTACTGGTCCACAATTTATTGCACCTTAATAAATTTGTTGAAATTATGATGGTTGAATTTTTATATGATTAATTCATGCGATAATATTTGGCTGCTAAGGTTGGTAGAAATTAACAAGAGGATAAAACAAAAGAAAAGTTACAAAAATTTGACCGTTTGATCAAAAATATTTATATCTATTAATTAATATACATAATATATACATGTATTATATTACACATTTATTGATTATTTTTTGGACAAACAATAATTTATGTCAATTCCCCTAATGCTTTAAAGGGCCCCGACCCAACCATCTGTACTTGTTATGCCTTTTTGGTATAAGAAGTTATTTTTTATGAATAAAAAGTATTTTATTGATGAGTTAAAATATATTTTTCCAAATATATATATATAAGATATTAATTATATAATAATAGTACTTTTGTCTATTGATAAATTAATTTTGATCTTTATGATATTTGATTTAGTGGTTAACATATTTAATCTCTATTTAATTAGTTAGGGGAAAAAACTATGTAGCTAAAGAAAATTGGATCGCGTTGTCTATGTGGGTCATTTCTTCTTCGTCTTTCTCCGTCTAAAGTATCTGTGAAGATTCTTTAAAACTTTTTTTCTATAAAAAAAAGTAGAAAAATTCTATAACAAGGTACGATTCATATTAGGATTGTTCAAAATTGATTATTCGAATAAAAAAAATGTTACTAGTTTATCGATAATGGATTATTGATTTAATAGTTTCGGTAATGATTTAAATTTTTTTATTATTTAGCTATCGATTGTTAACGGTTTTAGATTTTTTTTAATAGGTTAACTGATAATTTGATAATGAATTAAATAATATTTGTATCATTTGGTATATAAAGTTCTTGACAATTTTATTCTTTTATTTTTTATTGTCTCAAGCTCTCAGTTATTCTACAATGTGATAGTGTTTACTTTTGAATAAAATGTAATCTGTCAATTTATGTGTATGGTTCATTTAGTTTGTCACCTTGTCTCTAAGTAATTTTAAATGAAAAAATTTTTGTGTCAAGTCTTAACTATTAAACGGATGACCGAACTGGTAACAATCAATAACCGATAAACTGATAATCGATAAACCAATATCTGAATGGTTCTATAACAACTTAGCATTAAGAACCAATAAACGATAATCGGTAAAACTTCAAAATCAAATTTGAACAGACCGATATGTAGTCCTAATTCATATACTATAATTTTTTAGTGTAGTTCATGTCCATATATATATGATTATATTAGTAAATTAGTAAAATAAATTTAATGATCTGTAAATTAGATCGTTTGAATAGATTCGTCGGTAAACCAAAATGTTTAATTATAACCTTTGGTAGTCCTAAATATAATTTTGTAAAAATAGCATATCTTTTTCTTTAAGTGGTCGTAAATCTTTATTAATAAAAAATATCCTTATAATTTTTCAACTTTCAAAATTGGTTTCTCAATCCCAAGCAACTTTAGTTTTTAAAATCTACATACTAATTATATATTGAATTAAAATTCAATTTATATATTTCTATGTAGTGTATTATTGATAAATAGTCACTAAATAATTTGCGTATAGTTCGTATTCAAGATGTACATGGATCAGAATAGTTTGAATTTTTTAAAAATACTAAATTAAATTATTTTTATTGAATTTTAAAATTTATAAATTAAAATTAAACTAATAAAGCTCGAATTTTTCCAATCTCGCAATTTTTCGAATTTCTCAACTTTATGGATTATTTTGAGTTTTCCTGTAACGTATTTATACAAATATATACTTATTAACTTGTGCTTCAAATATTTTTTTAATTCTACCAAAATATAACATAAGGTATTTCTTTTAAAAAAAATAGATATGAGGATAACACTAAAATATTCAATAAAAAATAATAATAAAATCACATAAAATAAATATTATAAATAAATAAGTCATAATCAATCAATATTGTTTTTAAGAGTATATTTTCCTCAAAATATTAGAGTAAACATACAAGACATAATCTATGAGTAATTAAATGATATAGAGGTCAATAATTCTTTAAAAATGGTTAATCAGAACACCATAAATCAAAATGACTTTTCTCATGATGAATAATTGTTGAAGATGGTCTTAGACCTAACTCACACCTCAAAAGTTAGTTCGAAGGAAGGAGGACTAACACCTCCTCTCACACTCAGTGCTTAGCATCTGGTGCGTGAACAATTTTTTGGGGGCCCAACATTGAGTGATACGGATCCTGCTCTGATACCATGTTGAAGAAGGTCTTAGGTCTAACTCATACCCCAAAAGTTAGTTCAAAGGAAGGAGGATTGACTAAACCTTATAAGGAGACCACCCATTTCATTAACCACCAATGTGGGATTTTATATCTCAACAATAATATTTTTTTAAAAAATGATTTTTCTTATGCCAAAAACACCAAGATCGTTGACATAGGTTTAATATATATATATATATATTATTTTTTAAAAAATTCTCTAATTTCTTAAAAAATATTTTAATTAAAAACTCAAGTGTTAGAATCATGAATGCAGATCTATCATCTACCTATGGATTTGGTCGTAATCAATTTCGGTTTATTTTAATTTCTTTTTAATTAATTATCTCATGAAAGTCAACTATGCATGTACTAGCATTTACTATTAGCTTGGATTTTTATAGTAAAATGATTATCATAGAAAAATAGAGTATTGCAATTAAGTTTCGAGTTTCAAATTTTTGAAAATGAAAAGAATCATGTTGGAGTACTTGCTTTAAGAAAGAGTGATAAAATAAGCGAATTCAGATTTATACGAATTTTTATAAAGCACTTTACAAATTATACAAAACTCGAGAGAATAATTATTTTTGGAGTTAGTATTGCAAAATTGCCTAAAAACTCAATTGATGAGTAGGAAAAATAATTTGTATAACATTTGCAGAAGAATTACCTTAGCCAATAAATATAATTTAAAATGAAGTATGGTGAAAATTCATGTACATTATAGTTTCATAAAGGATATAAAATGATCTATGATAGAAAGCGAATTCAGGATTTAAATTTATCAATTTTATATTGATTTTAAGTTAATATTACAATAATAATTGAGTTCTCAATCAAATATATACTTCAATAGATTTCTTAAGGCATATACACAATATATCTACAAGCTATTGGATTCTTATAAACCAATATACAAGTCTCTACATCCACCCTTATTTATAATAACTTATTGGATCTGGGAAATTTTTTTAATTTTATTTGCGAAATGGATAAAAAACCAATAAGGGCCAATTAATAATATTATAGTCTTAAAATTAAGAAAATGAACACGTCGATACGCAATTATTTATCTATATATTTTTCTCGTATATAGTGCTCTAATTCACAGTTCGCTATTTAAATCCAACAGAATTTAAATAACATTAAAAGGGAAAGTAACATATCCAAAAGAAGAAGAAAAGGGCTTATCATTTGATCATTTGTTAAAATTAAAGAAAAAAATTATGCTAATCATAATAAGAGGGATATATTTAGCTCGAAAGTATAACGAATGATATGTTTAAACTATTTCTAATAATATAAAAACATATTTGACTCTTATCTATTAAAAAAAAAAGAAGAAGAAAATAGTTCACTAAAGATCGAAGAAAACAGTCAAAATAGTGATTTGAAATTAGAATTTCATAACTAAAATTGAAGAAAATCTCACTTGACTAAGAAAATTAAATCTTACAGTACAACTTTTCAATAAATTTGGTTAATAATTAAATTTGAAATTACTTTAATTCCCCACGCAATACAATTTTAGGTAAAGGTCATCATGGCAAGATATCATGAATTTGACCTTAGTTTGGTATTAAGCAATTATATATGTAACATAATGTTTCCATCAATCTCGGATGGAGCCAAAAATTTATTATTTTTTCATTTTAGGGTATGATGGAATAAAGTAAAATAACTCTTTCAAATTGACTGCGTTTCTTTCAATTGTGAAGTAGCAGTTAGTCAATGCAACTTTCAACGCTTGTCATCCGAAAACAGTCACACTATGTTTTTAAACATAGGAGTCAGGTTGCGTACATTCGACCTTTCCTTACCCCGCAATGGACCGGCCCTTTGAGACATTAGGGTAATGTTGTTATATACGTAACATAATGAGCAATTCAATGTTGACCAAATTGTTGTTTAATTGGCCTCGTTTAGTCATTACTCATTAACACCTAACTTTAATTCAATTGCAATGAGTATAGTACATTCAATGAGCAAATTATTCGGAGCAGTTTGATATTTATTTTGGAGTCCTAATTAATTTATATTAAGAAGAATTTTTGGATATAGTCATTCAAAAATATTTTCATTATGCTTCATATCTATAATTTGATAATTATATTTTGTAATTATAGTTATAGCAACATTTATATAATTTCCGCAATATTTTTATATATCTGTATAATTCGCTATATAATTTATAGGTTTTATATAACGTTTGTATATTTTTCTATATAACTCA
>JAOTQJ010000002.1:20119723-20134604 GCA_025642045.1 Solanum sejunctum
TCTGTATAATTCGCTATATAATTTATAGTTTTTATCTAACGTTTGTCTATTTTTCTATATAACTCATGCACAGTGTTTGTATATTTTGCTATACAATTCATAGTGTTTGTATATTTTGCTATATAACTTGATTCACGCACAACTTTTGTATAAATCGAGTGAATTATACAAAACTCAAATTGTAATTACAACTAAATTTTTGCCATCAACGATCATTAATTCAAACTATAACTATATTTATTAATTAACTAGTATTATATTTGCTAATTTGCATAATTTTTCCTTATATAAATAGCCGATATGAGAATTTTGTCTACTTTTTCTAAGCATCTTTAAGAAGATTACACATACATGAATTATATACGTATTGTATCTGAATATACATAGGTTAATTTTTTTTCATGCGGATTGACGTTGCGTAAGATCCGATTAGACAAAAACCCTACTATCAAGATTATCTGCATTGCAATAATTACTTTGATTCAAAATTAAATCAAAATCGAAATTTTCCGTCAAGAAGTTTAAGCAGGTGACAGTAACATAAATGAATTATCTGACATTATAAAGAGTAGTACTATTATTTTTTTTTTTAAGAATTGGATCTAGGGTTGACTTGTTTCAGATTCCATTAATTATCCATTTATTCAGTTTTTTTTTTCAAAAAATAAATATTAAATAATAATAATTCCCTATAAGTTATTCTAATGAAATTATGACTTTGTCTCTGTGATTTATTGTCTCTTAATTTGGTTTCTGTACCCATTTTTGATTTCGAAGTAAAAATTCTGAAATTAAAAATTAAATGTTGAGGTGTCAATTATGAAACTCTTTAATTTACCAATAAATAAATGGCGGTCAGTGGGCCCCACCTATTTTAAGTGAAAAGTTTTGTCTTCGTAATATTTGATTTTTATTTGCAATAAATGAAAATATAATGTTACGTAAATTAATTAAATTTTTTAGATTTTTTTTAATATTCAAAATAGTTAAATAGTTCAAAGTTCCAAAAAAATGTTTGAATCCTTTTTCATATTTACCCTTTTATTTATTGAAGTTTTATATTTTATAGGAGATAAATTACACTATATATTTATTATTTCACAAAGGACAATAGTGAAAAATATAGTGTAAATTTTGTCTTTTAAATGATTTTCTTAATATGTGTGCATTATCTCATAAATTCAATTAATATGGGATAGAGAGAATATTATTATACTGGTTATAAAATCTTGTGCTATAATCAACTTAAACCTTATTATTTTTCGTGTTGATTTTTGTGATACTAAGTTTTTTAATATATTTTTAAAAATTTCAAGTTTAAAATTATTGTGACTTATATTATATTTTATATTATTTTTAAATAACATATATTACTTATTTTGTGTCAATTTATGTCGCACATATAGAACTTGGAGAGTCAATCAATTTTATTTATTTTTTAAATATCTTAAGTTATTAATTGTTGTAATTTATAATACGTTTTACATAATTTTTAATTGGTAATTATTTTGACTTGTAATTATTTATTTATTTTAAAAAGAAAGAATTAATTTATCATTTGTGTTTATTTCATCCTAATTCTAATATTTGCATCAGTTAAAATAATTGATTGGGATGATATAGTAAAATCATAATGGAAGAAGCTTGCAAAAAAATTTATTAAAAGTAATATTGTAAAATTACAATTAATGCGATTGAATAAATAAGTCATAAAACGATAAAGTAAAATCAAGCAGACATGTAAGCAGCTTCTTGCTTAAGCAGACATGTTGGATGTGAGTTGTCTGCTTATTGACACTGATATATAAGTAATAGGAATAGATGTCAAAATCTTAAAAAATAGTTATTTCAAATGATTTATTATTTTAAGAAATTAATATATAATACAATTATTATTTTCTTAATTTTATTAATAATAATTATGTAAGCATTAAGCATTTATTTTATTTGATATTATATATTAATAACTAAAAATTATGAAAGTAATAATATGAGAAATTTGAATGCATGCATTCTGATTAACAATATAACTATCCCTCATAACCTTTTTCACAATCCTTTTTATCATATTTGTAGAGAATATATATACTAAAATTTTTGGTAGATGGTGGTATGAGAAATTTACAAATGTTAAACAACATCCTGATTCTATCATGCTTTTAAATTAAGTATTTCTTCATGTGGCAAATTTTGAAGGCTAGAAATTCTTCCATCTCATAATTTAACAAAATTTTTTGTTTGGTTAGTTGATAAAATTGCTTGATTTTATGCTTTTCCTAACCAATGGTATCACATCTTTTAACTCTTAGAACCTCCTTTAGGTGCTAAAACGTAACAAATTTGTTGGTTGTCCAAAAATAAGAAAAAAGGTTTACAGATTTAAGGCAAAATATAAGATTGCAGAGAGAGTATAGTCCAACAATAACATACCCAATTGAATCCCACAAATGAGATCTAAAAAGGGTATAATATACGCAGACCTTATCGCTATCTCATAGAAGTAGAGAAGTTATTTCCTGTGACCCAGAGAGAGTATAGTCCAAACCATTAAAAGGAGAGAACCCACAACAGAGAAAACCTATAAAACCTACAATGCCATACGATAATGATCACAATTATCTACCAAAAATTGCAATAAAAAAGCGGAGAACTCGCAATTTTATATTTGAAATTTCGGTTTTTGAAATTTAAAAAAACCACCACCATGATGCAGCATTCATAAGATAATACAATTCTTAGAATCCACAAGAATTCACTAGCCCGTCCGCGTTTGGACGATCCTTAGATGCGCAAATTTGTGCTGTTTCCTATACAGCATTGCAGTGAGAACTTTGTGAAGTTGGTATCACTCGGAAAAGGAGATCCAGATTTTGATGTTTCAAAGATGCCCGCGCCTTCTGAATCTGCAACCTAATTAAACAAAAGAAAAACTCGGATAAAATAAGGTGAAAACATCAGATTTTCTTCAATCCCAACAAAAAAATACTTCTGTTATCATTGCACCATCAGAGAAATTTATGGTGAGAGACAGCAAAGGGCACCGGGAAGTGCATGTAAGTGAATATACTTGCATTGTCTGATAGGCAAATATGTGAAGAATGTCGAACAAGAACTATTCTCTTACCTGTATATATATCCATGCAAGACTCTTACTGATTCTGTCTCTCCCTTGTCATATACTATCTCAATCTGCATCGAGAACCAATGAGTTAAGCATATGTAGATAAAGGACTGCAAAGGCCATCATGAAGCTATGATAGGAATGGTAGAAGGATATACGTACTCAATGATGAAGAGACTAGACATATAAGCACCAAAAGAAAACTCCACTGGCATCTCAAACAAAAATGACATAGCAACATATAGGAAGAAAAACAACTGATTTAATGCTACAGACGTATGAGATGGTTCCTATCAAGCTTCTAAGTGATATTCTCACGATACTTGAGAGGCAGGGTTTTGACTATTAGCATACAATTCTTAACTAAAAAGTAGCAAGTGCATCTGCGCAGTCTCCTCTTCATTAGTTGTATGAACAAAGCAAATTTCTGACTTCTATCTCATTCTCTTTATTCTCTTCCTCCAATGAATTCTTTCGACGCTCAGAATATCTGTCAGCTAAAAGAGCACTAATATCTAAATAAATATCTTAAGGTACGACGCCAAAGAGGTTAAGCCGCCAGCTCTCCAAATCCATTCTTATCCGCATGGCAAACAACAGTCATGTTAACTATAAGACCCTAAAACATCACTAACACACCACCGGAAGAAGATAAAAAAGGGGCACATACTCTGGTTTACTCATGCCCCACATGTCAGTCAAGTGATGGGTAAATGCTCACAGATGCACATGAGAGAGAGGTCTATCTTGTTTACATGGGCAATTAAAGCACCTTCTCAATATAAATCAATTTTTCTTTCTTGATGCTGGACAAAGATCAAGGTGCCACAATGGATCAGTTAAGTGACAAATTACAAGGAATATTAAGGTTAAAACTTACCATCTGACTAAGCATAAAAGGAGCTCAGAGCAATTGGACAAGATCTAATCATGAAACAGTTAGCCACATTGACATGGAATTACAGCTGTTTTATGGTGCGCCACACCAATTAAAAAATCAAAATGTTTCTTCGCACGTGCAAATGAAATCAATAAAGCTAATGCATGTCATCGACATACACAATATTTGTCTTCAGATTCTCACAAATAAATGACTTAGCTTTTGTTATCAGGCTATTTTGCCAGGTTGCTTAGATAAACAAACCTAGATGAGTAAAGCTACAATTAAGACAGTTAAGCCAGTAACACATTTTTTTGCCAATACAGTACCCCAGTATATTCCCCCAGGTGAAGCAGACTTACTTTTTTTTTTTTTTTTTAACTTTGATAACTTCAAAATAGTTGACATATTAAAGGAGTGAAAAATGCAAATATAATTTATATGCAGATTACTCCCTTCTCCTTGACCCCTTGCTATGCCTAGGAGGAGGCCCCTCCCACTCCTCTTCTTCCCACTCTACAGGAGCTGGTGGCGGAGATGGTTCGTACCTTGATGGCTTTCTTTTGAAGTGCCGATCATCATCACTGCTCTCATAATCCACACTTGCAGTGGCACTCTTCCTTGATCCAGTAGCCGTTTTGTACTCCCCATGATACCCATTTGTTGTCACACTCCTGTGACTTGCTGAAGAACTCACTGGCACTTCACTCGAGGATGGCACCTTTCGCTTCTTTGAAGCAGCTGCTGAATCTTCAGCTGGGAAACTTATGCGAGAAAACACACTTGCTTTCTTCTTATCCGAAGATTTGGATGGCACTGCCAATGGCAGTTCAGATGGGCCTGTGGAGGATGGTTTGGTACCAGCTGCAGATTCTGAACGGTGATGACTACTGCTACTGCGATGGGCATGCTCGCGCTGATGACGGTCATCATGGTGGTCATGGCGGTGGCGGTCCTCATGGTGATGATTGTCATATTCCTCATACTTTTTCTTGGAAGAAGAGCGAGGAAGTTCAGGATCACGCGATCGACGGTCTGGTGATGGCCTCTCAGCTCGGCGGTGGTGATCAAGATCTGGCGATGGCCTCTCAGCTCGGCGGCGGTGGTCAAGGTCTGGCGATGGCCTCTCAGCTCGGCGGCGGTGGTCAAGGTCTGGCGATGGCCTCTCAGCTCGGCGGCGGTGGTCAAGGTCTGGCGATGGCCTCTCAGCTCGGCGATGGTAATCAAGGTCTGGCGACGGCCTCTCACGTTGGCGGTGGTCAAGGTCCGGGGAAGGCCTCTCAGGTTGACGGGGATGGCTGGAGCTCGGAGCTTTCTGTGGAACCATCGATGAACATATTAATATCAAATATTGCAAAGAGAAAAAATATTTAAAAACACTAAAATGCAGGTCTAAAGCCATAAAAAACATTTAAAGGAAATTCACAGTTATAAAAAAAAAATCATTGAAGGAAGTTCATGCACCACAAAAGAAGAGGATATTAAGTTTGGCGACTCCTTTTTCTTGAGAAAGAAATTTACACTCTTTATTTATTTATTTATTTTAGAACTGAGAAATAGGCTCTTCAATTCAGGTCGATTTTCAAAAGGATTTCCTCAGTTTGAGTTCCTTTTCTTTGCACTTGGTTTTTCTTTTATTTTTAAGAGGTGCAGAAAATATTAAAAATCAATACACCTTTGTACATTTCCAGGACCAATCCAATAAGATGATTTACACCACCCCATCTTCCACTCCGTTCTTTTTTTTTCAAGTCTAGAATACTTTTGGGGTCCTATCCCTTCATTTTACTCAAATTAGGCGAACAGTTCCATCATAAAACGTTTTTGCCAAAGCCAAATCTCAGTGTTACTGGGAAATGGTTTAAATTTTTTTGAGAAAAAGAGGAACATATATAAGGGAACAAAATCACTTATCATCCCACACCCAACGGACAGAAACCAGAAAAAACAAAACTACCAAAAAAAATTATAAACATCTTATTGGGAACTGTTCTGACAGCTCCCAAATTGAGCTCCAGACAACTGCCCATTTTACTGAGGGCAACAAAAAACTGCCATAGTATCTTTCATCATCAAGCAACATCAGGCATTCAAAAGAGTACCAACTATGGTTAGGAAGTCATATATGCCCTCTTCTTGTATAGTGGCAACTGATCTTTCTATATGTTGATAACCCCTTATCAAGGTAATCCAAGGAAATGTGTCCTGTACTTATAATCTTAGAAAATTATCCTAGATATTCAGTCTCTGAGGCTGTCTTGACTTTACATGTAATAGAAAGATGAAACTGGAAACTAACTGTTAGCTGCTTCTTGGCTAAACCAAGCAAACTCTTCCCATAACACAACCTTTCTACTAAAATATAGGGCCAAAATAGCCAAGAATATTTGATAATTAAGATACATACAGATTTGGGCTTCAGGGAAGGACCATCAGCAGTGCTCCCAACATCCCTTGCATGTTCCCTGTCTTCAGGGAACTCCCTGCTGGAAAAGAAAAGATGTTATCAAATTGTCATAATCAAACGAGTAGAAGCAGAAAAGGTAATGCCTGAGAAAAGAAAAACCTATTAAGGAGGACAAAAAATGAGGATATAACTAGATTGTGCAAATTGATTGCAGCATGACTTCAAAGTACAGAAAACCTAAGTTGTACAGAGGCACTTAAGAGTAAACAAATGCAAAAACCTCAATACTCAAAAGCTTAACCATTGAACAAAATTTCACTATCACCCATCAAGATGAAATGAATTATGACATGGACATTCTTTGCAGAACCTCAATGCATATCGTTCAGACCACTGAATGTGATTTTAACATCACCCACCGAGAGAGCATCATAGTGTGCCGAGAATTAATAATAATGGTCAAATTACCTCTCTCCACGTCTCTCGATCTCACGCTTCCTTCTCAGGTCAGCCTTTCTAGCCTCAAATTCTTCTCTGCTCATGGCTGGCGGTGGGCCAGCATTAAATCCAATCCCAAAGTCTGCTGCAAGGTCCCTGAAATTTGGTGGCCATTTTAACCAGTCAGGTACAGCTATCTCAAATGCGCCAACAAAGATGTATACAGATACATTAATATAAAAGTAAATAAACTACAATATATGACCATTATCAAAAACAGAGAGAGAGAGAGAGACCAGAAAACATGTAAAAACACTTCTCAGAAATTTAATCAGAGAGTAATTTAGCACAAAATACAAGGGAAGTTATACCTTTGGCGGCCATTTTAACCAGTCAGGTACAGCTATCTCAAATGCACCAACAAAGATGTATACAGATTCATTAATATAAAAGTAAATAAACTACAATATATGACCATTATCAATAACAGAGAGAGAGAGAGACCAGAAAACATGTCAAAACACTTCTCAGAAATTTAATCAGAGAGTAATTTAGAACAAACTACAAGGGAAGTTATACCTTTGCATTGGAGGACCGAAAGGCAGCATGAAACCTTGTCCACCAAATGGATCATGTGGAACGACAGGAGGCATAAAGGGAACATCTAAAGGACCCATTCCATAAGGATTGTATGGCATGGCACCAGGATAAGGGGCTCCAAAGCCATCTAGTCCAGGTTGCATGCCTGTCCAATAAGGATTATAGGCAGCAGGACCCATGGACATCATATAATTCTCTGCAGCAAGATCTTGAGCAGCTCTCCACTGCATCTCAGCTGCAGCTGCTTCAAGGGCACCAAGTAATTTAGGAACTAGGAAGTGTACAAAGCTCCATCAAGATCACAGACACGATAATCAACAACAAAGCTATCAATTCGTGCACAAGTGGAAGGGAAATGAGTGCATACGGTTCAAAGGCAGTCGTGCTTTCTTCTTCTTCTTCTTCTTTCCTGAAATATAGAAGAACAAAATCTAGATGAGAACACTTCCCGATCCACGGAATGTAAGAAACCAAAGTATCTCCTCTAGGCTGCTCGGTGAGGAAAAACCAATAACTTACGAAGGAAAAAGAAGAGCACCATTACCTGCCTCCCCAACTACAGGCTTTTGCTGAACTTCTTCATCAGCCAATGGATCATTTCCCTGGGATGCAGGTTCTTTAACACTGATGGAGTCATGTGTAGCTTCAGAAACATCTGCAACCTTCAAAGTTCTTACTCTCTCCAGCATTTGCGGAGGAGCACTGCCATTCTTGCTTTCTTCCGCAATCTCCTGGGCTTTAGAATTTTCTTCCTTGAGAGGAGGAGGAGGAGGTGGTGGTGGTGGTAACAGCTCTCCCTTTGAAGCTGCAGATTGTGAAGGAGATGGAATCTTAGGTGGGAGAACACGTGCTGACTCCATATCTGGAATATGTAACAACAAAGGCAAGACTTGAGCAATACAAAAAATTAAACAGATAACGGACTTAAACAATAGAAAAGTTCAGAGTGTTTAAACTGGTAATAACCTTGAACTTGGAGAGCACTACCCCCATGCTCAGCACTGCTATTATTTGATTCCAGTATTCTATTAATTGTATCCCTCAAAGTCTTGTTGGGTAACAGGTCATCAGCAAGTATATTTGTGGCCCCACAGACGCATGCCGACTTCGAGATGATGTAATCCCTTATGCCTGAGGATCACCCTTGCAATCAGTTCGAAATTCAAGAATACAGGGCACACTAAAATTAAATAAATAAAAACCTTAAGCTACAACACTACACCCACATCAAACAGCAAACTCCTTGCTTTTAACGCAACCACTCATTAAACAACACTGCGCTCAAATTAAACAGCGTGTTCCTTACATTTATCACAGAAACTGGTAAAACAACACTTGCTTGTTAGCACTGCATCTTTCATTACTTCTTTACACAAGGGACAATGAAGCTCTGGTGGAAGATCACCGACGGAACGTATAGTAGGCATCCCTTCAACTTCTTTTTCAAAAGCAGCTCTGCAACAAGTGGGCCAGTCATGTGGATTCTAGCTACAATCAAACTCAAGAATACCAACATAACAAGAAATCTTACTCATTGGGCTTTAGAACCGCACTCGCGCCGCTCGGTAAAGCATATGAACCATCTGGGGTTGCCATTAACATGGACTTCGGAATGCCAGTGGGTGGTTTCACTTTCCTAATGTCAAAATTGGGGTCACCATTTGTTGGGCAGTGCTGAATGAAATGCCCTGAAATGATTTATGTCAATTGGACACAATGGCTCAGCATGCTAATAGCACCTCTCTTAAGCAATGACCACCAGGTAGATGAAAAATAAGAAACCATACCAGGCACCTTACAGCGATGGCATACATAGCCTGGTGGTGGTGTTTTCCGTTCCAATCCACCACCCCAACCTGGAAGAGTAGCATCCAATTTAGCAAAAAATAACAAAATACAACAGCCAAAAATTCAATTACAATCAGTAATTCATCAAAGCAGTAGCAACATGAAAATTCAATACATACTCAAAAGCATCTTGACAATTACCCAACCCACATGGCAAGTCAAAGAAACTTAACCACAAGATCTTACAAAATTTTAAACCTACAACTGGCTTGACGAGTTGTTTGTCATCAAATTTTACAAAAGAATCAAATGAAGGCACGTGGAACTGAGACGGGCTTAAATGGAACAACTTGGACAGTAAGGATTCATACAGCCCACCAATTTACTTCGGATCAAGGCACAATTATTCTAGCGAATTTAAACCATGGAAAGACCACTATGTCAACAAGCTAGCAAGCACATAAGTAAACAATGTCCTTCAACCCAACACGGATAGGAAGATTCATAGTAGATTAAGAGACAAGTGAGAGCGAATTACCAAAACCTCTCCCACCACGTCCACCCATTATTCTTCCACCTGGACCTCGTCCATAACCTCTACCAGCACCAAAGCCATCAGACGGTTGACTGCATTAACTTAAAGATCATCAGAATCATTTTCCTATCAATATCATCGCATATTACAAATTATTAGCAGCTAATGCAACAAAGAGTGTGCATGAAAATTTAAAAAAAAAAAAAGAAAGGAAGCTTTCCCACCTTTGCCAATCTAAGGCTGGAGTGTCAATTAAAGCTTTGATCTTACTCTCCTCGTCAGCTTTACTTGGAGGAGGAGCATCCTGCACTTGGATGCTTGACTGGACAGGTACTGCTTCAGGAATAGCATACAGATCATTTCCAAACTCATCCCATTCAATATCTTCAGGCTACAAAATGGTCATACATATTTCAGTATGCTTAAAAAGACCACCAGTTGTCATGACTACAGATACCAAGACTCTCGTAAGACATAGTGTTATGGACGCTTACATATTTGGTGGCAGATGACTCCCCTCCCACAAAACTACTTTTTATTGTTTGAGCCTGCTCAGACTGGTATTCTACTTGGGGCCTGCAGAGAGCATATCTCGGTCATATTCAAAATAGCTATTATGGCACAGCCCAAAAGACAAAATCCGTATAAGGACCTATGATTACCATTTCCCACCGTGGGGGGAGGGGGGAGGAAAAAGAAGCTCTGAACACCATATTCAACAAAATTCAAATGACAGCATTAGCATCTATTCTCCCCCTATAAACCGCCCCCTTTCAACTACCTTCCACACAAGTGCAGAGGTTAATACACCAACCCACCACCTTTCTACAATCTTCCAAGGGAAAGGGAAAATCAAAGGAAAAGGATCTTGAGATTTAGTAAACACCCATAACACCCCACCCACCAGCTCCATGAAGAAGAGAAACCCGCACACAATTCTTTTCTATGGAATAAGCAAGGCAACCAATCCAGGTCAACTGTCTTTTTTCCACAGATTATGAGTTCTTAAAGATAAAGCAGTATTTTTATTCATAAATCTAACAGATGAGAGTCAAAAGGATCAAGATTAATACTCGTCTGGTTCTGTTACAGGTGCAGTTACTATGGGCATGCGAGGTCGTCCAGGAACGCGACGAATCAAAACACTAGTATTTTTGGGGATCAAGGTGTCTTCATCAAGATATTCTGAAATTCCAAAAAGAGAAGACAAAGCACATAAAGCCCTGTAGAGTTTATAATACATATGGAATAAATACAAGTTATGCAATCAATTTAGCATGATCCACCATTCAAGTCCCCTTAATCTATAATCAAACTATTTGTCAAGCAATATATTCCTTACAGAGGAGGAGAACTAGACCATGAGATTTGCTATGTGGCATCAACCTTGAGTTAAAAAAGCTCCTTACATAATATCTTCTGCCTCAGGTAGCACCAGTAAGGTACATATTCTATGCTGGGTAGGACAATACATAGTAGTATGGTTAAGTTCTTCAAGGACTACTATGGAATAACCAAGTTTAAGGTAAATGCTATACAGGACAATATGGTACTTGCTAAGTACTATAAGCCCTTACAGTAGAACATTAACGAATAGACCACCCTCCTTTTAAATCAGTAAAATTATGTAAAACTAACCCATTAAGATGAGATTCCACAATTATATTCCACCAAAGAGAATGAAAACTGCAATCAGACATTTTTACAATGCAAAGGTTCTTTAAAAAGTCAATGCATCATCCTTGTCATTTAAGAGGCATAAATCAGCAACTTAAAATTAAATGAAAGCCACTGTGATCATCTTCTTATTTAATAAAAGCCACTTTTTCTTTTGAAAATCCTTGAATATAAGAAGAGCACATACTGAAGTACCTAAATATATTGATAGGAGAGAGTTGATAACTAAATCGCCAAAACAACTCCCCGAGAAACACCTCAGGAACAATGCCTGAGTTACGCTAAACCCCAAGGTCAATGCCATACAACAACTTGCGCAAAACTACTAGAAATGCAACTAGGAATGCACGAAAATGACTGACTATATTGGAAGCTAACCAACCTTCGTTATTCTGGGCGTTGGTGACAACGAGGTCAAAATCAGTACCCCGGCCCAGATGCTTGGACTCAAATATTTTTTCTTTCAAGTTCCCAACAGTAATAAAGTGACCGTCAATTGGAATTGAATCATAATCTTTGGCACTTTTAAACTTAAAATAAACTGACATAGCTCTTTTTTTCTTAAAATTCCTTTTTTTTCTCCAAACAAATCAATAACAACATCAAAGAGGCCGATCAAAAAATTATAATAGGCCTGATATTGAACTCAAAGAAAAATTGATATAAGTACAAAAAAATATTAAAAGAAACTCTTTTTTCTATCTCACAACTTCTCTTCAATAACTCAAGAATATCAGTCAAACCAAATTCCTTCAACAGATGAGTTGAACATCCTCCAGGACCAAATTAATCCGCAAGCTTCAATCAGCAGCAAAAACTACGGGCTTATTAAACAAAATCAAACCACAGCTGCCGCTACTCCTTCGACTGGAACAATCTCGATCCGATCTGTCAAATCACACCGAACATCTCTCTTAACAGACACTTGAGGTTGATGATTCTATCCGGTAACCTCAGGAGCTGATTCCCTGGTTTATAAAACGCCGGATTCTTCAGATCGATTGAATTGAATCGAATCCAATCAGCGCCGACGAACCGACCGTAAACCGACAATTCTTCCAAGAACAGGAGAGGTTTCTGTGCCGGAAAACGTCAATTCACCTTCGCGCACGGTGAATTCATCGGAAAATCGTCGAACTCCGAAGCGAATCGAACAGAAAACTGAAGAGAAAGCCAAGAGAGTAAAGCCTATGGGGTATCGAAACTAGGGTTTTCCAGGATGAGAAACTGATTGAGTGATAGGAATTTGGGGAAGAATTCCAGATTTTATACAATTCAATAAAGATCCCTCTGGGGAAAAATTAAACATAAAGCCTCTTTACAGATCAGTCCTTTTAGTTTTATTATCGTCAATTTAAGCCCACAACTTTTGGGTTCTTTGCATATTGTAACTGTGGGCTCATTCTTTTTGTGGAGGCAGTGGCTTTGAGTAAAAATTCCTCATTACTTTTATTGGATTATTCTTTAAATTTTCATTTTAGTAGCAAACTTTTTTCTTTTATTTTATTCATAATTAAATTTTTCAATGATGTGCGAAATTACGAGGAAAAAACAAAAGAAAGCATGCTTGTTCATTTATAAAAATAAACTTTGCATGATAAGAAGGTCTTTTGAAATTTTAATCTTTGTGAACTATAGATATGTACTCAATTATATTCTTCTAAATAAACATAATATTACTTTTATTGATTAATTGACGGTTAGATATTTTGATTTGATTCAATTTATGATCATAATTACAAATTTTCTCTAGTCGATAACTTTGTTATAAGTTTCAAATATCTATAAGTTACAAAAAATATTAATCGTATATTATCCTAAAGGGATCACATACAAACTTCTAACACACAATCATAAAAAAAAAATTGAAAATTAAAATCTATATTTTTTGATGTATTATTAATTTTATCAAATGATTTGTATAAAAAGTGGCATTTTTCCAAGGAAAGGGAAGAGGAAAATTTTTTACATACATCACGATGAAAGCAAAAGTAAAGAAAAATTATCAACAAAATTTAATTAAATATAAATGAAATAGTTCATGTGTGCAATGAAAAATAAGCATTTGATATAGAATTCATATTTTATTTTATTTTATTGATAGTTACTTATATTTTCTCTTTTTATTTCTATTAAATTATGTCAATGCGCCTTTTGTGTTCTTAACTAATATTAGCTTATGCTTTTTATCTGATTTTGTATTATTAAATTGTTATTTGTAATGAGGTGTATTTTTTGTACATTTAGAGGTATTTATATCTCGTTATATATAGATGTTGATATGTTACTGTTTCTTCTTCTTCTTCTTTATGTATATACATATAAATTTGCATTCATAATAATGTATCTTTATCAAAAAGTTTGAATAGAACTTTAAAATTTATGGAGATGTAAAATAAGTTCTATATATTTAGTATCAAGTTTAAAATTAAAAAGTTGATTTGATATTTTGTACTAAGTCAAACTAATTAAACAATTTTTTTTGGAAACAGCCGCTTTATGTTTTTAAACATAGGGGTTAGGCTGCGTACATTCGACCCCCCCAACCCCGCAATGAGCGGGAGCCTTTTGAGGCACTGGGGTATGTTGTTGTTGTTGTTTTGTAAATTTTATCTTGCTAATTTATATTAAATTTCGTCTTACTTTTTATATATTTTCATAAAAAGGAGAAGAGAAACACAAGTTGGTCATGATATCATATGTCATACTATATTAATAAAAATAATCAATCATGAAATGATTTTATTTATTGGATAATAAAGTTTTTGTAATATTGAAAAAAATTAACCGATGGTCCACCTTTTCGTCAAATAATATATTACTTCGTAAGTGTATGAATCAATTGACAAATATTAGCTTTTTATTTTTACAAATATTTCACTTTTACATCATATTCAATGACAAATTTAGAATTTTCATACAGAAAATTTAAAAAATAAATTATATAAATATGTAAATAAATCTATAAAAATATAATTTAAAGGAACGCTACTACATTGAAGGTAGTACTATACTTTATAGATATAAAATATTAGTGTTACTGCAAATGATCTGAAACTAACAAGTGTGATTATAATTAAAAAAATTAAATAAAATAAATTGGTCCTTCAAATATAAAGCAAGAACTATTTATTTTTTTGTTTCGAAATTTAAATTGAATTTAGAATAGAAGTATGGAATAAATCAACAATAATAAAATTATGAAAGATGATTATGATTTTTGGCTCTTGAGTCTTGAGTGAAAAATCGAAGAAGCGATATTGAGATCTAGAATGAAAAAGTGATTTGGCCTCTTATCATTATTTTAAATTTAAATTAAAAAATAACAAAGCTAAAAGTGTCACATACGTAGTTCAGAAGACGTCATACCACTTTATATATTTTTTTCATTTAAAAATTATACGTATACATAAATACAAAAAAATATGTTATATA